>PVHX01005954.1:0-106114 GCA_004024805.1 Geosciurus inauris
CGCTTGTAATCCTAGCACTTTGGGAGGCTGAGACAGGAGAATCGCGAGTTCAAAGCCAACCTCAGCAAAGGCGAGGTGCTAAGCAACTCAGTGAGACCCTGTCTCTACATAAAACACAAAATAGGGCTGGGGATGTGGCCCAGTGGTCGAGTGCCCCTGAGTTCAATCCCCAGTACCAAAAAAAAAAAAAAAAAAAAAAGAATCCAGAAATTGGATCATCATAAAAATATCGTACACTCATAGTAGGAAAAGGTTCAGAAAGTATAGAAAGAAATCACATGTAAAGTATAAGTTTTCTTCCAGTTACTTCCTTTCAACCCACTCCCCCAAAAGCAATCACTACTAATAGTTTCTGTAACACAGCTGGTAAATGTCTCTGTATTTTCACTAATACAACTCTGCATTTTGACTTGTGGTAAACCCTTAGCGATCTGGAGCATTTTCAGTACCTCCCAGTTCTTATCCAACTCTCTTAATTTTGGGAGGTCAGAAACATCATCAACATGTGTCCAGAAGTGTGTCTTTTTAACAATTTTATTCCATTTGCTCCTCCCTGGAATGGGAATGAAAGTAATACATTTAAATTCACAGATTGGTACATTTCTTTTGGTACAGAATAGCTCTGAGATATTTTATATTTTTGTTATCTAGTTTTTCTTCTGGAACTCCTATTACATAGTAATAGGAACAGATAGGTAGACTTTTTTTTTTTTTTCATTAACACTATTTTCTTTCCTGGTAATGGAGAATTAATTAATTAATTAGTTAATTAATTAATTATCTGCAAGATCTCCAAATAGATATTTAGTGAAGCTAATATTTATATGCAACTTGTTCAGTGAACTTTGGGGATGCATACTTTATGTTTTCAAGATTTCTCAATACTCTTTGCCTTTAGCCATGTCTTCTTGCTTTTTGGACGCTGAACTTGAGCTGAGAAGGTGACCTCAGAGATGCAGAGGAGCAAGAGTGAAATGAAGTACCTATAAGGAAGATCAACAGAACTAAGTGAAGTCTAGATTTGTAACTTGGCAAAGAAAAAGGCTCTTAGGCTTCTGGTTTTCATTCAGAGAGAGTTCTGGCTTGTTGAATACATGAAAGACTAGGAACCACTTTCTCTTGGGTTCTATAATGTTGAACTCAGGGTCTGCTGCTCTGAAATGTGCAATAGAAGTTACCATTTGATGAAAAATTCAGAAAAGAATAAGGAAGAGTGATGCACAGAGGAGAGGCACTTACTTCTTGGATGTGGCAGTGTTTTCATTAGGTGCGGGTCTTTTTGTTATAAGAAAATGACATTTTACGTTGAAGGAGCAAACAAATGGAGATAGAAAAGCATGAAAAATGTTTAGGAATAATGATTTTGATTATGATTATGATGATGGTGATCATGATGAAAACTATTCTTATTTACCAAACATCTGCCATATATATTCTAGCACTAGGGACTAAACATTTGCCATATGCCCAGGTACTGTGGATAATTAATTATTAAAATCTCATTCCCATTTTACATCAATCCTGGTAGGTGTTATTTTTTCCCATCTTTTATTAACATAATAAAACTGACAGATAGAAAGCAATCATAGTAGTAATAGTTAAGAAAGCTGGGATTCAAATCTAGAACATTCTAATGTCTAAATCTCTTGCTCTTAAATGCAACATGTACTTGCTCTTGTTTTCTGGTTTAGCTGAAGCAAGCACATGAGGGCTGGAAGGAGACTCCCTAAGAATCCATGGTGGGAAGAATAGAAAAGAGTTTTGTTGGTTAGGCTTAGCAAAAGGCATTTTATACTTCCCGAACAGGGAACTATTAAGAACATGGATTATCTGCTTATAAGAGTGGATTGGTTTGGATGTGAAGGGAATACAGAAAATCAGCTGTGTTTCACTGCAAGTTGGCAGAGAAATCAAGAAATTTAGGACAAGAATTCTTATCACAGGAATGGAGAGAAGGGATTTGGGTACAAGAGGTCAATGAAGAAAATAGAAGACCTAACTGTGTGGGGTGTCCCAGAGCAGTAGAAATGGTGTAGAGGTTGGGGAAATACATGAGAATTCTTGGAAATGTCAATTGATACATTTAGAAGTGTCCACAAGGGTCCAGAAAGCCTGAGTTCCAGTCTACAATTTTCTCCTTGCCTGTCCCAGTAGACATATTTAAGGTGCAATTTTCCATAACATTCATATGTAATAATTCCTTATAAAGTGAAACAAATTCTAAAAAAAATTTAAAATTAAACATTTTAATTTTAATTAAAATGACTTTCTAATTAACTGTGTAATAAGTTAATAAATTCTTCTCCCTCCAAGGAATAATTTTACTAATTTTATAGCCTGTGTGCTACTATAGTGCTTCAGGTGACCGTTGCCCTGACAATCACCTTATATTCCAGTACAGCAGAAGATGATTTGATCCTAACTGTTCAGTTTACCTTTCTGTGTAGGTCATTCAAAAACTGTTTGATGTGGATTTTTAAAAATAGCTTTTGATACAATAATGTGTCATTAAGCTCAATAATACCTACGGACTTCTAAGAACCCTAGTGGCTGGACACCCACTGGATTGTAAAACATCATTTTTTTCTGTTTGTGTTCCTGCTGGCTAACAGTCCTTCATCCTCCATTAGTTCCATCAAGATGATTATAAAAGTGGGTGGAGAAATGGACACTGCCAGCAGTCCAATTACAGCTTATTGGAGAGGTCAACACAAGACAGCAGACTCAGATATCTCATAAAATAAAAGGAGAAGCATAGTTCTGAGGCTACTTCTTATTACCAAGAAGAGGCTGCCTCAGCCACTGGACTGAAGCCCACAAGTGGGCAAAGAAGAGAAGAACCAATTGACCCCAAACCAATTCTGATTACAATCGCAAATCTGGAGTCTTTGCTTTCCTCTCTTCTGCTGTGCCAAGGGTCAAATTTTCAGCTGTCCGTGGTCATGAGACATTTTCAGCCAGTTCCTCCTAGATGCATTTGTTGTACACAGAAACGTCTGGCACAGGGATGGTTTTTTGCAGCAGGAGAATAAGATACATCTCACATGTCAGCTTTCTTTGGCACGTTTTTATTAGGATTTTCCTTCATCTCCCTGAATGAAAGTTGCAAATGGGAGAATTACTGTCAATTTCAAGTCATAGGAATGAACTGTCTTCCAAAGCTTTCTGAGAAGTGACCCATTTAAGCAGTGGGACACTTTCTTGGGTGTTGAGGACTTTGAAATGGATTTTGCTCCTGGAAAATTGGTAATGCTTGTGACAATGCAGAGATCTCTTCCCACAATAAACAAAGCAATTAATGTGTCTTTAATTTGCACCTAACCAAACAGAAAGGGTGCATTTATTCCATGTGACATGTAGACAAATTTTTCTTTAAAAACAAAGTTTCATGCTGTGACTACAATTAGTGTAATTGTCAGCTCTTCTCTAAAAACAAATATGTATTAAGAGAAACGCCAGTATTGTGCCCTCCTCTGGTGTGAAAATGAGACAATCAAAATCTATTGTAATTACCTCAGTGATATTATAATTAGCAACGATTAAGTTATTCCATGCTGCTTTTTTTCCTCTTGGCTACAATTAAAAAAGTATATATCTTTCTGCTGCACATTACTGCTGATCATTTTACCTCAATACATGTCTGGTAAGTGGATAAATTAGAAGTAATTTTAAAGCACAACTCCGTTAAAACATATATCTTTCTATTTAACTGCCTTAACCCTCTAGATGCGTCTGTGTTCCTTGTTGTTGGCTGAAAAAGAGTTTCTCCCTAGTTTCCTGTTTAGAAATCAAACACATTTTTAAATAGACAGTTGTAGATAATAGGATTTTGTTTGTTTTTTAATTACAGATATCCAAATGATATGATTAATCATTCAGTTCTTTCCAGGCATGCCCACCTAGCTCCAACTCCCCACACTAGTAATAATCACTTGTTAAAATAAATTGCTCAAAAACTGGCTGGCTATACCATCATAGCAAGATGAGTATCTTTGCAGTTAGGGTGGGAGAAAAAGTGAATGAGGCCATCATTATGAATGTCTTTCATTTATTACATATATTTATATATTTTTTCCTCATAGATGTTTTCATGCCATCTTTCCCTCCTTTACTGTTGATGGGGAAAATGACTAAGTGAGAAAACGGAGATTTGATTACAACTTGTAGCATTATTCAATTAGTGGGATAGGACACGGTTATAGTGTGGCCTTATTCATCTCAATTATTTAAAGCAAAAGAGGCTTATTTGTTTACACATCTTATTACCAGAGTTTCTGGATTTCTCTGTTTCTTGTTTAGCAGAGGCAAATCCTAAACTTTATGTTTTCTTTGAAATACTCTGGACAGTGATTCAGAAGGGAAAAAGTGTATCCTTAGATAATAATGGCAAAAACATATTTCCTCACCCACTGTGCCCCATTTTGCATGTTTTACATGACAACCTGTAACCAATTCTTATATTTAAAAATTTCTTACCTGATATATGTATGTTTGACTTTAATAACAGCAATAGTGGCATTATTGATGATGAAGTTTTGGATGTCCAGGGTATGGCCCTTGGACACTAACAAGGGTCACCTTGGGAATACCTAGGAGTAGCCCTTCTTTAGGCTGAAGTGAGTGATCAGGAGATTTAAGTTGTGGCTTGAGTGATTTTGCTAAGTACTAGCATTTCCCTAAGGCTGAGAGTGGTAAAAGAGAGTAGTATCAGGATCACTTTCAGTATTTCACAAAGAAGTTAATTGAAGCAGGAAGACACATTGATTTAGGAAAGAACAGAAGCACCAAGCCTTTCCAGGATCATTCTTAGGTAATAAGGGACTTATAGAAGACAGAAATAGAAGGACAGGGGCAGGCAGTGGGGGAGGTACATGCACAGGGTTTCCAAGGAACTGTGCTCATGTGCAAAATCATTCTCAGCCACTACTAACTGAGATGACCACTATTTTGAAAAGGAAATTTCATTTTTAAGAACTAAAGCATTGTAGGAATGTAAAAAACTGTAGGCAAGTCTTCTAAGATGAACAAAATAGTAAAAATTTATGTTGAGTTTTCATAGAGTGCTAATTCTTTAATTTTTCTACAGGCTCTGCAAATTCTCACAGAAGAGTTCCATGGTTGGTTTATCGTTCTGCAGTAGCCATTGGAAATACTTAACTTTTGTTGAAAAAAAGCTCTGATTTTTATTTTGCGTTGGATACTGTGAATTATCACGTCCATCACACCCTCCCATTTCCCAGCTCTTTGTGTGATAGCAAAAGGAAGTTCAGTGGTTGAGAGCCATGCTGCCTTTCATCTGGAGTGGTCTGAGTGATACTGTTGAGACTGTGTGAAATAGCTACCCCAAATGATGTAGACACTTTGGATTCTATACTTTTCATAGAAGGATGTTCATGCCCGAAGTGGGAATGTGTGCAAAAAAAACAATTTTAATTATTCCAAACATTTACTTCACTATTTTCTCAGAAATATTCTGCTTTTGCACCCAAACTGATTGAAAAATAAAAAAAATAAACAGACCATGTAGTGTTATAGTCATGCAATCACATGCACAGAAGAACATGCAGAAATATACACTGGCTGTAAGCAGAGGTGTTTTTCAAACACAGATATCATGAAATCTGTGCCATAACTTTAAAGACACATCTGTTTAACTCTGATAGTGATATAAAACCTGGTTCCCATTAATATCTATCCCCACTTGTTGATGGCTTTGGGAATGGGAAAGCCCTGCCACTCGGGGATGCCCATCAGTACCTCTGTTTACGAAGTTAGAGGTTAGGCCTCTAGAGTTAGGCCTTCCAGAGTGAGCTGTTGGGATGTCTCAGTAGCTCTGGGTACCCTGTCACTCCTCCACAGCTCCATCAGTATGAGTTGTGTTTAATATCTCTTATTTATTAGCAAGTCAACAGCTGTTAATTCAATGGATAAGACTTCACCGGGAGAAATGAGACTGGAGCTTGGGAAAGAAGACATCTGCCTTTGAGTGTTTTTAAAGTAAAGTGAGAAGGGAGGAAAGATGATGACCCAGCCAATGTACATCACACATGACAAGCCCACTGGGTGTGACTGACCTGCTTCACTTGGAACCATCATTAAGTTTTATGGAATGAAAGGATCAGGCATCTTTTCATGCATCTTTCAGGAAATGCTCTTCTTCCTTCTAGAACATGATTCCTTCACATGGTTGCTTTTTTTTCTCTCCAGGAGTTCTCAATGAGTTTCTATACCTCAAGCCCTGCTTTATTCCTCAACCCTTTCTCTGAAAAAAGTACCCAGCTTCTGTTCTTTCTGCTCTGTTAAGTTTAAGGACACTAGTGATGACTTCACTGTTAGCCCAAACAGGACTCTTCCATCTGGGGTTCAGGAATTCACTGAAATTGTTATTCTGAAATAAATTATCTACCTATATTATAGAATAATGAAGGCTCTCTAGGCCTTATTTTTCTGTACACAATCTAGGATGTATAAATTCAGCCATTCTTTTATTATTTTTTTACTTTGAATTTAAAATTAAAAAACAAAACAAAACTCTTTCCAATACTTTCTTAAATGAGGCATGTATATTTAATGAATGAATGATTTGAAAACAGCATTCTAAAAACTTTTCATATTAATGATCAGTAGGGCTATTGCCATTAGGTTTTAGATGCTATTGTTTTTACATAAAATATTGTTAGTATGCTGCAATGTCTAACACACCTAAACTTTTAAACTGACCTATCTGGCTTCTAATCATGGCCTTATTTATTTTCACCTAAAGCCTAGGATTCCCTAATGATTGAGACAAAGATGATTATGATATTCCTTCCAATGGGATGATTTAGACTCAATAGTTAATATGCATAAGCATCTGAATAGCAATGGCACGTAGAATTGTTCAATAAATATTAGCTACAAATTTTCCTCCATGTTATGATTCTTCTTCATTTTCTTTTGTTGTCCAAACCATGTTATTTCATAAATTCAGCTTATTATTTAACCCTCATTATTTTACTAAATTTTGAATACTGATCATTATTCAACCCATTAGCTACCTGTCCTGTTTTTCAATACACTTAAATTGAACCACTGTTTGATGTAATTTTTTCTTTTTCCTAAATTCTTCTCATGTTCTGGATGTCTTGAGCACATATTATTAATTAAATATTGTTTTACACTATGGCAGTTGTTCTTTTTAATTTACCTGCAAGTTTTCTATAAGCTTCAGATTGTAGGGAACTTAGAAAATTATTCCTCATACTGCCTTTCCCATTTAAAGCATCCTGCATAAATTTTGTTGAATTACTGAATACAAATTGATTTTTATTTTTGTCTAAGGTATTTACTCTTAATTGTATTTATTTTTTCTCACATATTTCCTAGGAGAATCGTTTAATTTTTGCCCCAGTTTATCATAATCTGAATAGAGACCTAGCAAAAGTAAATATATTAGCAAAATGTTCACCATCCCAACAGATAGAGAATATATCTTATAACTCAAAATATCTCAGTTCAGTCACAGCAGGCATTAAATTAATATGCCAGGAGCATTAATATGATTATGCTTATAAGGGTTTATTTCATAAAAATAAGATGTATACATGAATATATATTTATCCAAATTTGTAAATATTTCAACACTCATGCTTTGCTTTCTACATGCAATACCAGGTTTATGACAAAAGAACATTTCTTGTTTATATGACCCTGAAGAATCTTTCTCATGTTGAATTCCAGCCTATTTCAATTCCATTCCCTTTAACATTTCATCCACTGAAAAATCACTTTTGAAAATCATTGTCTTGATCTGTTCAGGCTACTATAGAAAGGGAAAATAGACTGAGTACATATGAACAACAGAAATCAACTTCTCAGAGTTCTAGAAACCAAGAAGTACAAAGATCAAGGGGCCAACAGAATCAGTATGTGTTGAAGGGCACATTCTGGTTCACAGACAGCTATGTTCTTGTCATGTCTTCACATGACATAAGGGACAGATGAGCTGCCTTGGGCTTCTTTTCCCAGGACACTAAGCCTGATGAGGTCTGTACCTTCATGGCCTAGCACTTCCCAAAAGGACTTCCTGCTAATACCATCTCACCTTGAAGATTAGGAAGAAAACCTACAAAGGCCCACACTGTAGCAGTATCCCTTACCAATCAATGCACAAAGATCTCTTCATTTCTTAACCTACATTCTTTATAATATTGCTTGATCTTTCTCATTTCAGCACATGCCAAGAACATCTACACAGTTTGTTCCAGTCAAGAATCTAAACATGAGTCACTGTTCTTCTTTTTCATCCTCTTACTTTCAATCCATCAGAAATTCCTTCTTATTCGAATTTCAAAACATATTCCAAATATATCCACTTCTTCCCATTTTCACTGCACTCTTGTACAAACTGTAGCCATTGTTAGTTATCCTACCAGAGTCTCTCATTTCTTCTCTCTTTTGAGCAAGATGAGCAATCTTAAGCTTGATATAGTCAGTCCCCTTCTCATAGCCTTTCAGCAAAGCCCCATACATTCCAGAATCAGGTACTGAATCCACAATGTGGCCTTCCTGGACCCAGAAGCTAAGGTTTATGTTAATCAGTCCAGTTTTGTCTTTTCTGTCCTCTTAATATCCCACCCCCAGCACTCATTCCTCTTATCACAGAGATTCAGTGCTGAAGTTTCCCTTAACCTAAAATTCCTTGCACAACCCCCTAACCAAGGTTACGTTTTGAATTTACAAGTGACGTCCAGTTTTCCTTCATGTCCTGCATTAACAGCCCCTTCTTATGACATTTTCCTTGATGCCCCCACCTTTCACAAACGGGTCATCACTCTTTCCTTTGAGCTGCTCCTTCCCTGCACGTATCTTTTTTTGTGGTACTCATAAAACTCCATGGTGATTGCTTCTCTCCCCTGCTTAGCCTAGATGGGTTTGTTTGCAAACACTATATGTATTCATCTTCATACACAGTAATAAGTGTTCTGTATCTTCCACAGAGCAAGTGTTTGGTAAATTTTAACTCCTTTATTTTTTTCTACCTAGTGAATCAAACATACATTTTTGATGGTTATAGCATTAGTGAAATGCATATTTTCAAGGAAAAATTATTATCATTTCACTTCATAGTAGCAATGCTAGTTATAAGGGTTATTATGCATGTGACAAACATTAAAAAATGTATGTTTGCACTTTTCAGAATTAAACCCCATCAGTGCAGTTCTCCCACTTGACTACTTTTCTAATCTGTTGCTATTGTCACAATCTGGCCCCAGACATAATCTTTCCATTCTAATCTTCAGCCGCTACATTTTAGTAATCCTGAATAACTTGTGTTCCCTTTTCTAACATCCATGTCTTTATTTAAGTTACAACATCTTTGTGAGATGTCTTCCCATACTTCTTCTGCCTGTTCTAAATTTTCCTGTTCTTTCAAGGTTCAATGCAGATATCATTTCCTCCAAGGGATCTTCTCCAATTTTCCCTGTACATCTGACACACTTCCTCCTCTTATTCCCTTCCACTCTCCCTCCATTTCTCTCCTAAGCTTGTCCCTGTCTGACATAGCCATGCTACCACAGGACTGGCTCCTAAGGGCAGAGCTGAGCTCTGCTCAACCCTGGGTCACCAGTGTCTTGAGTTGTGCCTGCTCTAAGTTATGCCCAATCTTTACCTGATGTGCAGTTCATCTTGAACTAGGCATGGTGCTCATTGGCTTTGCTATACTGCAAGGGAGGTCAGCAGCTACAGCTTTCATCTTCCAGTGAATCACCACTTTCACCCTAAGAGATTTTTTTTCTTTTCTTCATGTACGGTAGCTCTTCTTAGTTTACGTTATTCATCTTGATCTTAAAACCTCTCCTCAGCATATAGGTTGAGTGACAGGACTTCTGAACAAATTCCACATAATAATTAAAACAAACAAACAAAAAGAAATCAAAGTCTACCTATAGGTAGCAAAAATCTTTACATGCTCAGAAACAGTATATTTGATCCTAATTTTTATTTTCAGTCTAGTATTTGAAATGTTCATACTGGGGGATTTTGAATTAAATTTTAAACAGAGTTCCCTATATGGAACTAAATTTATGATTTTGCTTATAACTTTTTGTTATAAAGTATCTGATAGCAACTCAGTAGAGTGATGCAGTGGTGTTATTGTTATTTAAGTTGAATTCTGGAGTCTGAGTGAATATTCTCTCTAACCTTGATGTAAATTTGTAAAACTGATTTTACTTCAGCTGGTATTCATTTCACCCAAAGGAAGAAGAAAGAACAAAGAGAAGTATAGGTAAAAGTTTAAAAATTATTTGAGCATTGCATAATGATATCATTGCTGCCCAGATTTCAAATTGTTCCAGAGCTTTTGAGAACAAGAATTACAGTTGGAAGGTATATTCATTCAGAAGAATGGTCCCTTGCTATGATGATAAGAAAGCTGTTAAATAGCAGGTCCGCTGCTGCTTTTTGTGCATAGGAAGAGTAATCCCATTAAAATAAATGGCTGTCCATTGCTCACTCTAAGGACTGCTAATTAGTGAAGTTTGTTTTGGGGGTAATGAGTCGCTTCCTCCTTTACCATTTTACAAATTAATGGCATGGTTTGAGGATAGAATTCTAAAGCTGTGGATAGAATTCTGATGCTTTAAACAGAGAACACAACTAATTAACCCTTAAATATCTCCAAGCATGAGTTACATATCAGTAAACGTAGTTTAAAAAATGTGTATCGGGGATCCAAGATGGTAAACTGGTGGAAGGCTACATTCTTTGTTGCTTCATGACTCTGGATTCAAGCAGAGGAAATACTGTTTCTCTGTGAGGCAGCTCTTGCTGTTTGCCCCTCTTTTGTCTGCAGTGATCACTCCCCTTTGACAGTATATCACCTGCCTTTTGTTTGTGGGTCGCTCACTGACAGTTGCCAACTGCCCACCATTTGCCCATTTGCCTTCTTTTTGCTTGCCCATTGCCCCACCCAATGTCCACCTTTGTAGTATCCACCATTTGCCTGCAGACTACCAGTGGAGCACTTGCAGCCTACTGCGGCCTGGAAGTTTATTGTCAAGGCACCTGCAGGTTTGATTACATTCTGTGGCTGCCATCTTGGGATACCAGCCAGGGCCTGGTAGTCCAGGGCCAAGGGGCTTGCAGATTTACTGCTGCCAAAGCTGCTATCTGGGGGTCCAGCTGTCTCAGTCTGGGGACATGGGCCAGAGTCTGGAATTATATTATCAGAGTACTTGCCGATGTGGTTGTACTTGAGATCTTCCTGCTGGATGTACTAGGAACCACCATCTGGCTGCCTCTGTGCAGGGTCAATCCTTTGTTTGTGGGCACATCCCCAGTGGTCTCTCTGCAGGTTGGAATGGCATTAACATATTGGGACTGTAGCAAGGCAGAGCCTTGAGATTCTGAAGCTCAGGTCCATTAGATTGCAGTTTGGTCTGTGTGGGCAAGTCTGGGCCTGGCAAATGTGTGGAAAGACAGAGATTGGGGCCATTTTCCTGGGGGAGAGCACAGGTTGTTTAACTGGAGAGAACCAGTTGCTTTCTAGCTAACTGAGTCCTAAAGTGCATGGGGATAGCAGAGGCCTTCTACAAAGGATGGGAAGACTGGAAGAGGGCTTGAGAGCATCTTGCTATTGGCTTGCCCACCCGATTAATCCAGCACCCACCAGACTGGACCCACCATCAAACTTCAGATAACCCCACCTATTGGCAAAGAAGGGAAGCTGAAAAAAGTTTTGAAAGCCAGCAGAAGCAACCATTCAATTTTCCATAGAGACTTTCCTCCCCTACATCACATCTCTACTGTCTTTGAATCCAAATATTTCTCATGCATCAATTTATTGAGGAATGGGATGGCTGAATAGTATATTAGAGTTTTGTTGTGAAGTATTATATTTTTACTTTAAAAAAAATCTGTTTATATTTTTTCTCTCACTGATCTGTCTCCCTGGATTCTCTTTCTCACTTCTCTCGTGGTAACAGCCAACCTCTATTAATTCCTCCTTTACTCTTACTATAATATTTTACCTGTATCTTCTCTTCTTCTCCCTCATAAACATCACATCCTACACTACTTCTGTTCCTTCTCTGTCCATGATTTGAAAGGGTAAACACTTTTAGCAAACTTACTCTTTATATTGTGGACAATAATTGAACACAATGTTTCTGTTCATTGCAACAAAACTGTAGACTCCTTAATAGGATATATCTGATTTAAGATTGGATATTGTTTGCATGTTAATATTGGTCTTCCTCTTAAAGGTGAGGTATTGAAAGCCATAGTGGACACTATAAGACTACAGAGTAGAAACTGTACTGCCTCAGATCCATAATGATAGATGAGAAGACACACAAATGACAAGGAACAAAGAACCTCAAACAAACCAAGATGTTCCAACAACAGAATCTATAGACAACACAGTAGAAGAAATGTCAGAGAAGGGATTTAGAAGGTACATAGTTAGACAGATCTTCAAAATAAAGGATGGTATCAGAGAGAAAATACAGGAAGTGAAAAATCACTTCCATAAAAAGGCAAATATTATAAAAATGAATCAAGCAGAAATCCTCAAAATGAAGAAAAAAATGATCCAAATTAAAAATTCAATGGAAAGTATAACCACAGACTAAACCACTTGGCAGACAGACCCTCAGGCAATGAAGATGAAATATTGTACTCTTGAAAATAAAGTCAACTTTACAGAGAAGATGGTAAGAAACCATAAACAGAACTTCCAAGAAATATGGGATAATGAGAACAGACACAATTTAAGATTTATTGGAATAGAACAAGGCATGGAGATACAAACCAAAGAAATGCACAACCTTTTCAATGACACAATATCAGAAAATTTCCCCCATCTAAAGAATGAAATAGAAAATCAACTACTAGAGGCTTATAGAATCCAAAATTTACAAAATTATAGCAGACCCACATCAAGGTACATTAAAATGATAATGACTAACACACAGACTATAGATAAAATTTTAAAGGCTATGAGAGAAAAAAATCAAATAACATGTAGTGGGAAACCAATTTGGATTTCAGTTGATTTCTCAATCAATGTCAGGAGGTCCTGGAATAACATATAGCAAGCTCTGCAAGAAAATAGATGCCAACCAAGAATTTTATATCCAGCAAAAATAAGCTTCAGATTTGAAGATCAAATAAAAACCTTCCACAATAAACAAAAGTTAAAATAAATCACAACTAGAAAGCCTGCACTACAGAATATTCTCAGCAAAATATTCCATGATGAGGAAATGAAAAACAAACAAACAAACAATGAAAACCAGCAAAGAGAGGAACTACACTAAAGGAAAAATCAATGAAAGGAGAAACTAAGTCAAGTTAAAAACCAAAAATAAACCAAAATGATTGTGAATACAAATTCATATCTCATTAACAATCTTGAATGTTAATGGCCTAAATTCATCAATTAAAAGACTGGCAGATTGGATTTAAAAGAAGGCCTAACAATATGCTCTCTTCATGAAATTCACCTTCTATGGAAAGATACCCACAGACTAAAGGTGAAAACTTGGGAAAATCATATCACTCACATGGACAGCGTAAACAAGCAGGGTTTTCCATCCTCATATCCGATAAAGTGGACCTCAAGCCACAGTTAGTCAGTAGGGATAAAGAAGGACATTTCATACTGTTTAAGGGAATCATACATCAAGAAAACATCACAATCATAAATATACATGCTCCAAACAATGGAACATCTGCATATATCAAACAGACCCTTCTCAATTTCAAGAAGCAAACTGACCACAACACAATATTACTGGGTGACTTTAATATATTTCTCTCACCACTAAATAGATTTTCCAAACAAAAACTACACAAAGAAACAACCAGAGATGTGAAAAATTGTGTTTCATTTGTGCACAATGATTCAAAGAGCATTCTGCTGTCAAGTATAACTGATTAGAATAAATTAAAAAAAAACTACACAAATAAAATATAGAACTAAATAATAAAATAATTTAGATGTAAGGGACATATAGAGAGTATTTCATTCATCATCGAGCAAGTACACTTTTTTCTTAGAAACACCTGTATCCTTTTCTAAAATAGACCATATGTTATGCAACACAAAAACTCTTAACAAGTACAAAAAAATAGAAATACTACCTTGCATTCTATCAGATAATAACAGAATGAAACTAGAAATCAATAATAAAATTAAAAATAGAATTTTTTCCAACACCTGGAGACTAAATAAAATGCTATTGAATGATGAATGGATAACAGAAGAAATCAGGGAGGAAATAAAAAAGTACTTAGAAGTAAATGAGCACACTGATAGAGCATATCAAAATCTCTGGGACACTATGAAGGCAGTGCTAAGAGTAAAGCTAATTCCATTTAACTTATTCATGAAAAGAATAAAAGTTCAACAAATAAATATTCTAACATTACATCTCAAAAACCCTAGAAAAAGAAGAACAAATCATACCAAAAGCAGTAGCATACAGGAAATAATTAAAAGTAGAGCTGAGATCAATAAAATTGAAACAAAAGAAACAATTCAAAAAATTGAAAAAAAATGAAAAGTTGGTTCTTTGAAAAAATAAATGAAACTGATAAACCCATAGCTACACTAATGAAAAGAAAGAAAGAGAATACTCAAATTACTAAAATTCATGATGAAGAAGAGAATAGCACATGGATACTACTGAAAGACACAAGATAATCAGAAACTATTTTGAAAATTTATACTCCAATAAAATAGAAAATATCAAAGACATCAACACATTTCTAGAGACATATACATTCTACCCAAACTGAATCAGGAGGACATGCACAATTTAAACAGATCAATTTAAACAATGAAATAGAAGGCATCAACAAAAGCCTACCAACCAAGAAAAACCCAGGACAAGATGGATTTTTAGCTGAGTTCTAAAAGACCTTCAAAGAAGAATTAATACCAATACTCCTCAAGTTATTCCATGAAGTAGAAAAGGAAAGAACACTTCCAAATTTATTCTATGAGACTAGTATCTCCCTGATACCAAAACCGGACAATGACACATCAAGGAAAGAAAACACCAGACCAATATCCCTCATGAACATAGGTACAAAAATTCTCAATAAAATTCTGGCAAATTGCATATAAAATCATATTGAAAAAATAATGCACAATGATCATGTGGGGTTCTTCTCAGGAATGTAAGGTTGGTTCAACATACAGAAATCAATCAATGTAATACATCACATCCATAGACTTAAAGACAAGAATCATATGATTATCTCAATACATGCAGAAAAAGCATTTGACAAAATATAGCATTTCTTCATGTTCAAAACACTAAGAAGTCTAGGGATAGTAGGAATTTACCTCAACATTTTAAAAGCTATTAATGCGAA
Organism: Geosciurus inauris; assembly: GCA_004024805.1. Classification (NCBI taxonomy): domain Eukaryota; kingdom Metazoa; phylum Chordata; class Mammalia; order Rodentia; family Sciuridae; genus Geosciurus; species Geosciurus inauris. The sequence continues at coordinate 15,370 of PVHX01005954.1, forward strand.
ACCCAAGGCTAACATCATTTTGAATGGAGAAAAATTGAAAGTATTTCCTCTAAAAACTAGAACAAGACAGAGATGCCTTCTTTCATCATTTCTATTCAACATAGTCCTTGAAATTCTAGCCAGAGCTATCAGTAAGATAAAAGAAATTAAATGTATATGAATAGGAAAAAAAGATCTTGAAGTATCACTGTTTGTCAACAACATAATTCTATATTTAAAAGATCCTAAAATTTTCACCAGAAAACTTGTAGAATTAATAAGCATATTCAGCAAAGTAGCAGGATATAAAATCAATACCTATAAATCAAATGCATTTCTATACATCAGTGATAAATCTACTGTAAGAGAAATTAGGAAACTACTCCATTCAAAATAGCCTCAAAAATAAAATGCTTGAGAATCAACATAAAAAAAGAGGTAAAAAACTTCTACAATGAAAAACAGAACACTAAAGAAAGAAATTGAAGAAGACCTTAGAAAATGGAAAGATCTTCCATGCTCTTGAACAGGCAGAATTAATATTGTCAAAATGGCCATACCACCCAAAGTGTTACACAGATTTAATGCAATTCCTATTAAAAGCCCAATGACATTTTTCATAGAACTAGGAAAAGTAATTATGAAATTCATTTGGAAAAATATGAGGCCCAGCATAGCCAAAGCAATCCTTAGCAAGAAGAGTGAAGCATGAGGCATTACAATACCAGACCTTAAACTATACTACAGAGCAGTAGCAACAAAAACAGCATGGTGTTGCCACCAAAATAGGCATGTTGATCAATGGTACAGAATAGAAGACACACAGACAAACCCACATAAATACAGTTATTTCATACTAGACAAAGGTGCCAAAAACATACGTTAGAAAAAAGATAGAATATTCAACAAATGGTTCTGGGAAAACTGCAAATCCATATGTAGAAAAATGAAGTTAAACCTCTATCTCTCACCCTGCACAAAAATCAACTCAAAGTGGATCAGAGACTTAGCAATAGAACAGAAACCCTGTAGGCCCAAATATTCATCATGTCAGCTTAGGACTTGACTTCTTCAACAAGACTGCTAATGTGCAAAAGTAAAATCAAGAATCAATAAATGGGATGGATTCAAACTAAAAAGCTTCTTCTCAGCAAGGGAAACAATCAATAATGTGCAGTGAAAGCTTAGCCTATAGAATGGGAGAAACTCTTTACCCCACACACTTCAAATAGATCACTAATTTCCAGGGTATATAAAGAACTCAAAAATGTTATCACCAAAAAAAACAAATAACCCAATGAATAAATTGGCTAAGGAACTGAACACACTTCACAGAAGAAGAAATAATAATCAACAAACATGACAAAGTATTCATCATCTCTATCATTTAGAGAGATGCAAATCAAAACTACTATACAATTTCATCTTATTTCAGTCAGAATGGTAATTATCCAGAATACAAGCAATAATAAGTATTGATAAGGATGTGGGGAAAAAGGCACACTCATACATTGCTGGTGGGACTGCAGATTGGTACAACCATTCTGGTAAGCAGTATGGAGATTCCTCAGAATGGAATGGAGCCACCATTATACCTAGTTATCCTACTCCTCATTTGTACACAAAAACTTAAAATCAACATGCTACAGTGACACAGCCACATCGATGTTTACAGTAGCTCAATTCACAATAGCTAAACTATGGAACTAACCTAGATGTCCTTCAACAGATGTATGGATAAAGAAAATGTGGTACATATACACAATGGAATATTATTTAGCCTTAAAAAGAATGAAAGTATGGCATTTGCAGGTAAATGGATGGAGCTGGACAATATCATGCTAAGTGAAATAAGCCAAACTCCCCCAAACAGAAGCTGAATGTTTTCCCACATAAGTGGATGCCACATAAGTGAATGGATAACAGAAGAAATCAGGGAGGAAATAAAGAATACTTAGAAGTAAATGAGAACACTGATAGAGCATATCAAAATCGGGGGGTGGGGGGCAGGTAGGGAAGCATGAACAAACTTTGTATTTTGCAGAGAAAACTGAGGGGATGGGGATGATAGTGGAATGAGATGGACATTATTACCCTATATGCATGTATGATCACTCTACATATGTGACTGCATCATGTTCAGCCAGAGGAATGAGAAGTTGTGCTCAATCTGTGTACAATGTGTCAAATTCATTTGATTGTCATGTATAATCAATTAGAACAAATTAAAAATAAATAAATAAAAATAAAATTTTAAAACAGGAAAAAAAAATGCTTGAGTATCTTTCCACTTAAATGCTCCCATGCTTTCAGTAATTAATAGTGTTTCTAAATTCGAATGTTGCTAAGTATTTTTGATATCATACCCTTTAATTTTCTGTTAGAGGTAAATGTAAAGATCTGCACAAATTAGAAAATATGGTTAAATCTAAGGTCATTCAAACAGGTATTTCTTTAAACAGGGATCTGGATTCAGTCTTTTGAATGTTCCAGCTGATGCCATTTCTGTGTTGAAAACAGCTAAATGGTATTAACAGGCAAGGCTGTTGGAGATGATGGGGAATTACACCAGCTGTTATGAGATGTTACCTCCCACCCTCAAATTCATATGTTGAAGTCCTAATTCCTGGTATCTTTGAATGTGACCTTGTTTGGAAATATAGTTTTTCTAGAGGTAGCTAAGAAAAAATGATACTGGTAGACCCCTGATCCAATATGACTCATGTCCTTATATGAAGAGGAAATTTGAGCATGGATGGGCACACAAGTCAGAACATAATGTAAAGATGAAGACAGATTGAGTTGATGCTTCTACAGATGAAGAAATGCTAGAGTGCCAGAAACATTTAGAAGGTAGGAGACAGCCCCAAATTGCATTCTTCCTCAAAGTGCTTAGAAGGAACCAGTCCTGCTGGCAACAACCTCAGCATCTCATGCCCCAGAACTGTGAGAAAACAAACATCTGTTGTTGTTGCCACCCGGTTTTTGGGACTTTATGATGAGAGACCTAGCAAACCAAGACACTAGCTAATGGTACTTTATGGCAATAACAAAGGATTATTGGAAACTAAAAAAAAAAAAAAAATGATACTAAGTATGTCTCATAGTACCCTATCTCAGAAGGAAATTTGGGAGATTATACACCTAAATTACATATATAAATACAAATATAGATGTGTCCTTTATTTGTGGAGAAAAAAGGGCAATGTCTGACACAAAAATATTTCCATTGAAAAGTTACGTTTGTGACTCTGTCCTGACAGGATATAGAAGAGTACAGCTCCAGTTAACATCTTCTCTTTTATTATGCTGTAGGAATTTTTCATAGTACTGACCCCACTGAGTTCTCAAAATATGTTAGTCTGTGAGAAAGAGACTGGGGAATTCAAGTTTCCTTTTTGTTAATAAGACTTACAACTATTAGCCGCAGTTCTTGGTTCAAAAGTTGTTATCTGAATCTGCCTACAGCAGAAATCAATGTGGATACTGGGGAGGAAAATGCACAAAGTAGGAAAATCCTTGTAGTTGTTTTTTTCCCCTATCTTTACCCTAGGACCATAACAATTCTTCTAATCAAGTTCGATGTTGTAAATTGGTTTTAGATCCTTAAAGACATTCAACTGAAAGAGCATATTCTTTCTAATTTCGATCCTTGAAGTGTACACGTCCTTCACTTGTTGTTGAAAAATGTCTAAAAATAGGAATGTCTGTGGCAGTGCATGTCTGCAGTTATTGATATTTGCTCACACAGTGCCTGTGAATCCCTGCATGATGGTAACACCTACCATGCTGCATTACAGATATTTATTTATGGTCTGTTTCACCATTTAGATGATCAGCTCCATAGCAGCAGGGACCAAATCTTTCCCCATTTTTCTAACTCCATGTTTTTCAAAGTGTGGTTCCAGAAGCATTAATATCAACTTGCAACTTGTTAGAAATGCATAAGCCTGGTTCCCTACCTCAAAACAACTGCATTTCCGACAACCTTTCAAGGGTTTTCTTTGCATCATAAAGATTGAGAAGCACTCCTCATGTGTAGCCTGGTATGTGAGCCATATTCACTACTGTTTATTGTATGGCTTCATTTATACATTAGTGAACCTGAGGTCCATAGTAGACCTTGTAAGATCACATAAAAACTTACCTCTTCTCTTTTCTGAACTTGAGAGAGCTCAGATAGAATCTTTCCTGCCATTTTACCTGATGAGGAAGTAAAAAGAAATGGAAAACCCAGATTCCTTTTGAAAATGGAGTGATATTCTCAGGGTTTAGGGATCCCCCCTTCACACCAAAGATCTGATTCTCAAAACTGCTGCCTCCACACCAGAGTGTCCCTTTGCTACTGTTGGAAGCTGAACCCAGGAATGAATGATTTCATTTGACTTCATTCAGTGAATTGAAGTCTCCAGCTCTTAACATTACCACACTGAGATTTAGACTTCAATGTTTGGATTCAGGAGGAACACAGATATTCAAACTACAGCAGAAGTGCTCACCAAATGCTCATTAAATGAATAGGCAAAGTAGAGTCTTTTACATCCAAAATCAACTCAACAATGCAACGAGAGAAACAATTGTTATCATCCCCTTTTACAGATTTACTTTACAATATGTAATGTAAATCAAAAACAGCCTACTTGACTCCAAATAAACACTTTCTATGAAATAGAACTACTACTGTACATGTGCTCCTTTACATACATGTGGTCACCAATCACAAAATATATACACACATGGTATGTATTGCACAGGACTTAAGCTTTAAGCATGTGCTGTATCAAATATGCCTTTCTTTGTAGTCTTGGAGACTCACGTCAGTGTGTATATTCAACATGTGCAGATAGATACATGATTGGCTTACACAAAAGATTTTGAAATCCAGTCCATTTTTTATGGAGCCAAACCTATACTATTATTTTTTCAAATGTATATTTGTATTTATGATTAAGACCATAAAGAAAATACAACCATGAGCAGAAATTCCACCTATTTCATGCCTATAAGAGATACCTCACTAAGAGGGATGGCACTGGGTTGCTTTGCTTTAATTTGGAAAGGAACATGGGGTAGTCAAAGGAGATTTTTTTTACCTTAGCAATTAGAAAAAATATTAACCTTATATTAATAGAAAACAGACTTGCTGTGTTTCATTTTTGTTACACATGCTGGGAACTCCAATAGAGATCGAATTATACGGTCTCAAAAATTTCATTACAGGAAGAATTTACCCAACACCCAATACCCATTTTTTGATTTGCAAATAAATTTTGATTAACATTTGGTTGAAGTTGTAATATCTTCTAGTATTATAACAATTTTGGCCTAACTGAAATTTATGATGAAGAATTATAATGTCATATATATATGTATAATATATATTTATTTCTTTCAGAGAAAACTACTGGCATGGAAGAGAGAAGACTAAGATGTTCATACTGCCAGAGTTTCATAGACAGCAACATTCCATGAATGGATGATGTGCAACCCGACTAAAACTATTTTGAGAATCTAAAGATTTGATTCATTATTTTAAAATGTACTTATGCTAAAGAAAGACATGGATATTGTAAAATTTCTTGATTCCATTTTGATTTTATAAACACTTTATCGATAAATATTATCAATAAGGTTAAAAATAAATTTTTTTAAGCCTGGTAGTTTTATAAAGTTTTGGGACTAACAGAAAGAAGGAGGTGTGTGTTAGAGGAAAAGTAAACAGAATCAGTGATAGATTGACCTGGAAAAAAAACATTAAAATGAAAATTCTTTTCCATTTCAAATGTCTTCATTGCTTTTATGTTTGATATTTTTGAAAACCAAGAAAAGTTTTTTGTTATAAATATATATTCTGAGATGTAAGGAAACTATGTTTTGCTTAACTGGTACCATATGTTTTTCATTTTTTAATTCTTCACATTTCTGCACCAAGAAATCTACAGCTATTTATTTACTTACACTGAAGTTTATGAGAAGATAAGAGACCAGAAGCAGACTCTTCTCTGTGAATTGATTGTAAGGATTTATTTAAATTAGAATTCTTCAAAACAAGTATTAGAAACCCCATATGTGCAATGAAGATCTATTGGAATATAAGGAAATGCCTTTAAATGTATGACTATTTCCCTGTGATAAAATAGGAAAATTAAGCATTATTAAAATTTAATATGTGGATCAGCAGAAGCATCCTTATCATTGGTTAGCATGTCAGATACTTGGTAATCAGGTGAGATCAGTTTTACAGAGGGACCCTGACCTAATACTCATTTTCAGTATGTTGTGGAATGTGGCAGTTCACATGCTCTTACCTAATTAAGTGCTTGAGTAGTACACAGAAGTCTAGTTTTAATTAACTGACTTTCATAAAATGAACATAGTGTATAAAAATAATATGTGAAAAATCCAATATTAATCATCGAAATAATGTAAGACTGAGTCCGCAGTAGCACACTTCCAGATAAGGAGAAGATAGAACCTTTGAAAATGTTGTGACTGTTATGTTATTTGTCAAATAACTGTGAATATAAATAAATCTCCCAATTTCAGCAAGAGTGGACACACATATACACATTTATTTAGGCACATATAGACACAAAACTTTAGAAGGATGATTTTTCTAATATCTTTATAATAAATGCTCAAATTACAATTTCAGTACAGTGTGACTCTACTGAGCATATAAAAATGTGACATCTTTTTATTTGTCTGTATGATGAACTGATTGACAAAAATAGGATTAAAATTTGCTGAATTTCAGTAACAATCTTTGTGTAACTGGTAGATAACATTGACTGAATATTGCTAAATTTTTGTTAGATCTTCCTTGGCATCAACAAGCATTTTAACTAGGTAGTTGTAAAATACTGAAGTTAGAAGTAGACCTTCAATTTCTGTTGACTTTGAGGGGAAAAAAGGTTATTTCTGTTATACAGATGTAGCCTATTAATAATTTTACTGAATACAACAACCACTGTTAATAAATATTGTTAATAAAGTTAATAAAATAAATGAGTATAGTACTGTAATTATGGAATCTATAAAACACTCATATACACAAATTGAAATTGAGTGAGTTTATAGGCTACCAGAAAGTCTTAAGGGCATTGACATCTGACCTTTTGTTGGTCTTGCCTCCCCTATTTGATGGAACAGGATTTTTTGTTTTAATGTGGTACAGTATATTAAGAGACAATTTCATTGAAAATATTAACAAAATATTTATAGAAGCATTTGACCCTGAAAGAGTAGTGTGAATTATTTTTCTTATGTGGGAATTTATGCTATTCATTTTCTTTGAGAATATTATATAATTAAGGTAAAATATAATAAAAGTTCACTAATCCAGATTAATTAGGAAAAAAGCCCTATGTGCTTTAATGACTTTGCCAGAGTTATAAAATTGATCTTAAATGCAAGGCCAGGATCTTCTATTTTCCAAAACACATAGTGACATGGTAAAGAGGTTCTGAAAAGAGAGGAAACCTTCTTCGTTTTCAGTTTGCATATACAAATAATTCCATTTTTATATGCAAATACATGCCTCTCCAGTGTTTGAACATTTTTGCCTTCAATAAATATTCTTGACTATCATTTTGTGTACCTTGATAATTTGCCCAGCAAATTACTTTATGCACAGATTTGTTTCTCTTCAGTCCAATAACCAAAGGTTTTAAATTTTGAATTTCCTATTTCAAAGTCTTCCAATCTCCTTGATGAATGTGGTCTTTCTTTTCATACCCATTACTCCTACCATTATAGAAATGAGAGAATCTAGCTCTATTTTTCAGCTAAACTGTCTCTTTTTTCACCTTAGAAGATTGGTGGCCCTGAAGTCAGGAAGTGTAGATCTTAAAAGGTCTCAGAAGGCAATAGGTGTTGAATAAGCTGTTAAACAAGAGAATTGGGAGTCCTTTGTCATCATTCTGAGAACAGCATTGATTGATGTGAGCAGGGCTCAGTATTGGTTTTAGATAAACAAGACAAAGGCAAAGATTGAGAGTAAGTGTTGAGGCTAAGGTTTAGAAAAGGCAGTTTCAGGGAAAAAAAAATGTCAACAAAATAACAAGGAACTTTTTTATTTCTCTATTGACTTCCCGTACAGTCAGGTTCACATCAAACAAGCTGTGCAGTGAGCTACCTTCCTCTCAGGGGAGGTCAAATCTTGAATATATGTGGTGCTCATTCGCCTTCCCCCTGTCTGTCCAAGGAGGAAGGCACACCCTCTTCACCTTTTACAGGGTAAAAGGGTAACAGGGTAAAGGGGTGGGATAAAACGGGAAAGCTATAAACACTTTAAAAAAGGAAACCTGCTGTCCCTGGGTAGAAAGCTGGAAGCTACCCAAAGAAAGATTTTCTCATCCCTATAGAATTCCATAGAAAAGAGGGGTTAGAATCACAGACAAGTCATTGCCAAGATCCACGTAGAAGCTGGTGCTCTGCATGGAGAGATATTCTCAGTATAATTAAAACCTCTGTTTTCATTTGTTATAATTTGATCTATTCCAGTACAATTTGTGCCTTCTATGTGCCTTATTGGGGAGAGACAAATGAAATTCAATAATATCACAAGGTATCCCATAAATAACTTTTATGTGTCAATTAAAAATATTTAAAAGTAAAATAATAACATTTAAAAATTAAAAATGCTAAATGGGGCTAAGTTGGCAGTCATTCCAAGACTAGAAAAGTCACTGTTCACTTTTGGATGCCCTTCTCATCTTTCTGTGATATCAGTGAATGACAGCCCCCTTACCTGGGATATCCTACCAGGTGATGGGTGATAAAAAGCCCACGGTTCAGGCTTGGGATGTAGATCAGTGGCAGAACATTTGCATAGCATGCAGGATGCCCTGGATTCAATCCCAGCACCACCAAAAAAGTAAAAGTAAAAAGTCCAGTGAGGCTATTACTGCTGTTGAAATGCACTGTTGGGAACCTAGCTCAGACCTGCATCTGCTATAAATGCTCTTCCTGTCATGTTTACCTAGGTGTGGATTGTCCCACTTGCACACAAATTATAGCTGAGTTCTCATCACTTCCTCCACTCACATTTGGTATGTCATCTTATGGGACTATTTAGTGTAACATGTGCTTATACCAGATTTCTTAGTGAAGTTCTCAGCAAGTTCAATCTTCAAGATAAGAAGTAACCACAGTGCAATTGAAGTAGTAGACAGTAGCCATGAAAAACCATTACAGATCGACAAGAACGTGGTTAAATCCCAGATTATCACTTGTTTCAACATATCTTGTCTCTAATACCCTTCACTTGAGTAAGTTGATCTGCAAGAAATGTTACTTTCAAGAGACTGGGTAACTGTGAACAAAGTCCAAGTCTTATAGGGTAAAATGGTAAGTAGAGGGAAAGAAAAAAAAAAGACAAGCTATAAACATTTTCTTTCTAGAGATATAATGAGGATTAATTAGCACTGTTAGTGTAATACAATTAGCACAGTTCTTGGGAGGCAGTATTACTCTTTTGAGGCATTTAGAGAAGGTATCTAGGAGAAGATTAAAAGTAGCCTTTCCAGTCACTGATGCATTTATGATTTCATCCATCTGTTGTTTCATGTACCCATCTACGTATTCATGTATTCAAGAAACAAGTCTGTTTCAATGTGAATATTGTGTGCGAGGCCTTGTTGCGGGCTATGAATTGAAGTACACAGAAGAGTGATATCCAATAAATTTTATTCCCCCATCTCCTACAAACCTATATATTAAAGTCCTAATCCCTAATAATACTGCTCTTGGAAATAGACTCTTTAGAGGATAATTAAGGTTATATGAGGTTTTAAAGGTGGAGGTCCTCATTTGGTAGGATTGATGACCTTATAAAGGGAAAAGATCTCTTTTATCTCTGTCTATCTTTCTGTCTCTCTCTCTCCTTTAGCATGCATGATGGGAAGGCAAGTTAAGACCTAGTCAGAAGCCAGAAAGAGTCTTCACCAGAAACTTGGCAAAATAGTACTTGATTTTTGACTTCCTAGACTCTAGAACAATGAGAAATTAAGTCTCTGCCATTTAAGCAGTATAAGTCCAGTGTATTTTGTTATAGCAGTCCTATATGAAGAAAACCTCCGATTTTCTACACATTTAGATAGTGACAAAAGCATTGTTTTGCTTTTCTTATTTTTGAAAAACTTCTAATGTATGATTATTCGGTCATTGGTCAAATGTTACAATCACTAAGGTACTGGTGCTAAAGTTTGTCAGATATTTTAAAAAGTTATAAAAATGATTGTTGTAAACTTGCCTTACTTTAAAAAGCCATCACTAAATTATCAGTAAAATCTCCATATTCAAAATAGATATTAAAAGTGATTTATTCTTGGGAGATGGGATTGTAGCTCAGTGGTAGAGTGCTTGCCTCGCATGCATGAGGCACTGGGTTTGATCCTCAGCACCACATAAAAATAAAAAACAAAGGTATTGTGTTCATCTAACTAAAAAAAAAATTTTAAAAAGTGATTTGTTCTTATGGAATGACAAGATAGTCATACATTTCCCAATTACTATTCCAAAATAGTAATACATTTCCCAATTACTATTCCAAAATAGAGAAAAAAATGAAACAAAACAAAACCTCCTATATATTACCTATGAAACAAGTAAAAGAAGTCTTTGAAAAGTAGAGAAGAGGGAGACTATTTAAAGAGACTTGGGCCCCAGAGAACAACATAGTAGTGAATACTTTCAGTCTTTTTTTAGCCTTATAAATCTTATACTGGATAGTACAGAAGCAGGCAATCTCACTGAGAGATGTCTCTAAAAAATTAACAGATACACAAAGAAGTAAAACAGACAATAAAAACAATAAGAAACTAAATAGATGATGAGTTTTATTTTAAGTGCTACATTAAAGTATTTAAAATATATAGTTTTAAAAAATAATTATGAATCATACAAAAATATTAGAAGAGTATGGCCCCAAAGTGTTGGAAAATTGGAAAAAGACAGTTGTCATATATCTTTTATATTGTTCCTTGTGTGGGTTCACTCAATGAGCTGGGGTCCTGGGGGACGAGGGGCACCAAGGAGTCTTCAGGGAGGACCATATGGGGTCCAGCAGGAAGAGGTCTGGGGTCTGGGGGGGAATGAAGGTATAGGGTCCTTAGGAAGGATGATATGGGGTCCCACAGGATGAGGTATGGGGTGGACGGTTGCGGAATCACTCACCCAGGCACTGGGGGTAGGTAAAACTGCTATACCAGAGCAAGATGCAGAACCCCTTTACTTCAGGAAGTGTGACAGTTTATATAGGGTCCTCGGACCAATCATGGCCATGAGGTTACAGCCAATGGGGTATTGCTCCGTATCAGGCAGACAACCAATCAGCATGGGGTGAGGCTGAAGGCAGCCAATCAGCATGGGGTAAGGAAAGGGGAGGGGAGGTGTTGAAGGCAGCTAATCAGCATAGGAGGTGCTGAAGGCATGGAGAGGGCTCCTATAGTTACAATCAAGAATAATCTCTTTACTTAATGTCATATACCAAGATACATTATTATATCCTAGGCAAAAAATAAAACTTGAGATTTATTATGTAGAGTGATCTTCAACCTCATGCAAACAAATGAGAAATTAATTTTAAAAAGAGATCATAAGAAATACTACAAAGACATTGAAACTAACAACACAATTTTAAATAATCCCTGGTCAAAGAAGATGTCTCAAGGGAGATGAAAAATATGCTGAATTCCAGTATAATAATAACTTAGGATATTTAAATTTGGATGTTGTGGTTACAGCAATTCTGAGAAGAAGATTTATTATACTAAATGCATACATTAGAAACAAAGATAATTCTCAATCAGTAACCTGAACTGCCTTCTCAAGAGGTTGGGAAAAGAAGAACAAATGAATGAAAGCACACTGACAAAAAGAAACAATAGAAGAGAACCAGGCATGGTGGCTCATGGCTGTAATTCCAGTGGCTTGGGAGGCTGAGGCAGGAGGATCACCAGTTCAAAGCCAGCCTCAGCAACTTTAGCAAGGCACTAAGCAACTCAGTGAGACCCGTCTCTAAATCAAATACAAAAAAAAAAAAAGGGCTGAATATGTGTCTCAGTGGTTAAGTGTCCCTGAGATAAATACCTAGTACCAAATAAACAAACCAACAACAACAGCAACAACAAAACACAATAGAGACAATGGAGGAGGATTCAAGATGGTAGATCATAGAAGGTCACTTTCCTGGCTATTCTAAGAAAGCAGATAGGCAGCTTCTCAGCAAGCTGGGTGAACAAAAAAAAAAAAAAAAGAAAGAAAGAAAAGAAAAGGAAAAAAAAAGGACCTTGACTAGAATTTAATACTGGACATTCAAAGCAGATCAGGGACTCAGGAGATTGGATATAATAAAATAGGAAAGAAATCCCCAGGGCCACAGCTACTGCTATAGCTAGAGATACCACCCATCATTATCCCTCTGCAAGCAAAGTGAAGTGATAAGGGAAATAAAGGAACCTCATTTTTGGGAAATCTGAGGTGTGTATGGATACAAAGAGTTTAGAGATCAAAGACACTGTCCAACTAAACTGAAAGGCAAACTGGACAATATCCTTGTGCTAGAAAGAAGTCTCATTGGATGTGGAGGACAGAGGAAGGAACAATTTTTCAACTGCAGCATGGGAGCCTACAGCTTCTGGAGCCAATTCTGGGCAAACCTGAGTTTGGCTCAAAATACAGGCCTGGAAAACACACACTGCATGGCATAGAGTGTGCCTAAGTGACCAAGAGAAGATCAAACATGGAGAGAGGTTTACACAGGGGAATATTGGTCATGGAAACCCATGTGGCTCTCCCCCTTCACCACTAATCTGGATGCTTGCAAGACTGGCTGGGAAAGACATGCCTGGCCAGGAATTTGAAAGGGTGGGGGCAGTTAAGATTGACTTTGGAGACTGAACCTAAGACCAGGAAATGTGGGGTCTGTGGGTGATATAGTGGGGTCTGTGGGTGATGTAGTGAAATAAGAATTGACCCCTCCCTCACATGAGTAGAACATAGAGGAGATTCCTAGGGTGCAATCTTCTAGTGTGGACAAAAAATTGCTCAGCCCTGGAGATGCACTGATGTAAAATCTCCAGACCAATTGGCATTCAGCCAAAAGTCTAGAGCTTACATAAGACTAAACCACACCTCCAAGAGTTCTGCCAAAAGAATTACCTCTCCAATACAACAATATACTTGGAGGGTGGGGCATTATGCTCTAGATGACACCATCTAACAGTGCTGAGAAACAGAATCTTTTGAACTCCAATGGAAACAATCATTTAACTTCTCATTGAGATTATTTTTAATTTTTTTTCTTTTTTCTCTATGTAATTGTGATCTTAATGGTTCATGTTCATTTATACATATTCATGTTTGTGTTTTTCTCATTTCCAGCATTTTTGAAGCCAGTTATTTTTCATGGATCATTTGTGACAATTGGGATTTTTGATTAGTATATTTCACTTTTTTTATTGCTTTATTTTTAATTTTTGAAATTTTTACTTTATATGTATTTTACTCTCTAACCTGTTTCCCTTGACTCTCATTCTCTCTTTTCTTGCACTAACAGCAAATCTCTATTGATCTCTCTTTCACTCTTCCTTTATTTTTTGACTTCTATCTTCTCTCCTCCTCTTTCATAATCATCAAAATCTGTATCACTTCTGTTTTTTCTCTGTCCACCATTTGATATTATAAACACTTTTGCAAACTTACTGTTTTTATTTTAGGAAAGAACTCGTCAATCATTTGTTTATTATAACAATTAATAATATAGAAGTCATAGCAGGAAATATTTGGTTTAATGCTGTGTATTGTTCACATTGGTTGTTATTATTTGTCTGCCCCTAAACAGTAAGGGACATTAAAAATTTCAGGGACACTATAAGTCCACAGAGTACAATCTCTACTGCCTCAGATCCATACAGTTAAGTGGGCAGAAACAAAAATAACATGAAAAGGCCTAGGGATCAAAACGCCTCAAACAAACCAAAATACTCCAGTATCCATTGACACCACAGTGGAAGAAATGTTAGAGAAAGATTTGAAAAAAAGTACATAGTTAAAGCACATAGCTAAACTGATCTGCTAGGTGAAAGAAGATGTAAGGAGTGAAATCAGAGAGAAAACACAGGAAGTAAAAGATCACTTCAAGAAAGAGATTCTGAAATAAAAAAGTAGAAATCCTCAAAATTAAGGAGCCAATAAACCAAATTAAAAATTTAATTGAAAGCATCACCAACAGACAAGATCACTTGGAAGACCAAACTTCAGGCAATGAAGACAAAATATATCTTCTTGAAAATTAAATTGATCATGGAGAAAAGATGTTAAGAAACACAGGATAACCAGAAAAGTTCAAATTTAAGATTTATGAGGATACATGAAGGCACAGAGATATAAACAAAATAAATGCATTATCTTTTCAATGAAATAACATCAGAAAATTTCCCCAACCTTAAGAATGAAAATCAAATACAACAGGCTTACAGGAACCCCAAATACACAAAATTAAAACAGACCACACAAAGGCACATTATTATGAAAATGCCTAACATTCAGAATGATAGAATTTTAAAGTCTGCAAGAGAATAATTACAGGCAACATTTTGAAGGAAACTAATCCAGATCTCAGCTAATTTCTCAACCCAGACCCTCAAAGCTAGGAAGTCTTGGAATAATATACATCAAGCTCTGAAAGAAAATGGATACCAGCCAAGAATACTATATTCAGCTTTGATGATGAAATAAAAATCTTGTATGATAAACAAAAGTCAATAGAATTCACAACTAGAAAGCCTACACTACAAAACATACTCAATAAAATATTTCATGAAGAAAAAAGAAAAAATAAAATGGAAAATGAACAAAGGGAAGAACTACACTGGAAGAATAGTTAAAGGAGAAACTAATTTAAATGAAAAATCAGAAATAAATCAAAATGAGAGCAAATAAAAATAATTTCTCATTAACAACATTTAATATAAATGGCTTCAACTCATCAATCAAGAGACATAAACCAGCAGATTGGATTGAAAAGCGAGACTGAACAAGATGCTGCCTCCAAGAGACTCACCTTATAGGCAGAAACATCCACAGACTGAAGGTAAAAGGACAGGAAAATATATATCATTTACAAAAATTTCACAACCACACAGGAGTTTTTATTCTCCCACTAGATAAAGTGGGTTTCAAGCAAAAGTTAATCAGATGTGAGAAAGAAGGTCAATTCATACTGATTAAGGGAATGATACATCAACAATACATAACAATCATTAATATTTATACCCCCCCAAAGTGGAGCACCTATGTATATCAAACAAACCCTTCTCAATTTTAAGAATCAAATAGACCACAACAAGCTGGGCGCAGTGGCTCAAGCCTGTAATTCCAGCACTTAGGGAGGCTGAGACAGGAGAATTGCGAGTTCAAAGCCAGCCTCAGCAATGGCGAGGTGCTAAGCAACTCAGTGAGACCCTGTCTCTACATAAAACACACAATAGGGCTGGGGATGTGGCTCAGTGGTCGAGTGCCCCTGAGTTCAATCCCCAGTACCAAAAAAACCAAAAAACAAAAAAAAAAACCCAAAAAAACAAATAGACCACAACAAAATGATACTGGTTGACTCTAACACATCTCTCTCACCTCTGGATAGATTTTCCAAACAAAAACCAAACAAAGAAGCTATAAGAATTAAAGAATACAATTAATAATTTAGAATTAATAGACCTATATAGAATATTTCATCCATCAATGACTGAATACACTTTCTTCTCAACAGCACATGAATCCTTCTCTAAAATATACCATATCTTAGGCCATAAAGCAACTCTTAGCAAATATCAAAAAATAGAAATAATACTTTGCATCCTATCAGATAATAAAGGAATGAACTTAGAAATTAGAGATAAAATAAAAAATAGAAGCTACTCTAATACCTGGAGATTAAATAATATTATATTGAATGATAAATGGATAGAAGAAGAAATCAAGCATGAAATTTAAAAAATTACTTAGAAGTAAATGGGAATAGCAATACAATATATCAAAATCTCTGGGACACTATGAAAGCATTACTAAGATGAAAGTCCATTGCATTGAGCTCATTTATTAAAAGAATAGAAACTCAACAAATACATAACCTAACTGTACATCTCAAAGTCCTAGAAAAAAAGAAAAAAATCAACACCAAAAACTGTAGAATGCAGGAAATAATTAAAATTAGAGCTGAAATCAATAAAATTGAAACAAAAGAAACAACTCAAAAAATTGAAAAGATGAAAAATTGGTTCTTTGAAAAAATAAATGAAATTGATAAATCCTTAGCTACACTAATGAAGAGAAAGAAAGAGAGTACTCAAATTACTAAAATTCATAATGAAGAAGGGAATAGCACAATGGATATTACAGAAATACACAAGATAATCAGAAACCATTTTGAAAATTCGTACTCCAATAAAATAGAAAATTTCAAAGACATCAACACATAAAAACAACAGAGTACAGATTTTACTTGCCCTTAAATTAATAATTAGGCTTTATGAAATTCTTACCAATATCCCAGGCAGATTTTAGGAGGTTATTGATAAAACTATTTAACACTTATATGGTAAGGCATAGGGACTAGAGTAGCTGAAACAATTTTTAGAAAACATAATAATGGAGAAGGAATAAGTATACCTGATATCAAGCCACCAAAGAGCTGCAGTAATGGAGACTACAATGGAAAAATAAACATTGATCACATAGAGAACCAAGAGATTCCCTCCGCTACCTCCCACACACAGGGAGGAAAATAAAAAACAAAATAAAACTAATTCTGGCAAGTGTTCCAAGGAAACTTAGCAAAGGAAAGATAACTATTTTTTTAAATGATGCCAGTGTAACTGAGCATCCATAAGCCAAAAGGTGAGTCTCAGCACAAGATTTACTCTTTACACAAAAATTGACTCAAAATAAAATGGAAACTTAAATGTAAAATATAAAACCACAAAAGTATTAGGGAAAATAGGAGAACTCATTAGACTCCAGGGCCTGGTTATGAGGTCTTACTCATTATACTAAGAGCATGATCTATAAAAGGAAAAATGAACAAAATGGACACTTTCCAAATTAAAATGCTTGCTCTGTGATGAATCTAGCTATGAAGATAGGAAAACTACGTATAGACTGAAAAAAGTTGCAAAGTCTGTATCTGAAAATAACTAGTGTGTAAAGCACATACAGCAATGTCAAAACTCAACAAAAAAGCAAAAATAAATACAACACAATAAAGCAAAACATTTTAATTTAAAAATGGGCAAAAAACATAAGGAGACATTTCACTGAAGCATATATGCAGATAACAATAAACACATGAAAGATGTTTACCAAGATTAGCCATTGGGGAAATGAAAATTAAAATCACTCTGAGATACCCCTACTAATATCAGAATGGCTAAGATAAGACATAGTGTCAACACCAAATTCTGGCAAGGAGATGCATGCAATTGGATTATTTACATATTCCTGTAAGGAAAGCCAAAATGTAGAACCCTTCTGGAAAACTGTTTGGAAATGCCTTATTAAAATGTAGGTAGAACTATTGTACAACCTCAGCAATTTCACTCTTGGGCATTTATATGAGAGAAATGAAATTATGTTCACTCCATCTGTACCAATATGTTTAATTGCAGCTTAACCCATATGACTCCAAACAGCCTAAGTTTGTTTAATGGGTGAATGATTAAAAAAGCTACCATTTGCAACAGGGAATGCCAGAAATAAAAATGAATGAAATGAAATATTGATATTTGCAATAATTTACATGAACAGAGATTTATATTGAGTGGGAAAAAAAGTCAATCTCAAAAGTTTACATACTAAATAATCTGTTTCTGTAACATTATTGACATGAAATAAAAAATACAAATAAAGAGCAAATCAGTGTTTCCCAGAAGTTATGAAGAGGATGAGAAGAAAAACTGGTATGCCTATAAAAGGGGAACCCCAGGAAACTTTGTGGTGATAGTACACTCTGCATCTGCACATTAGTGTCAGTATCCTGGCACTAATATTGTAATATGATTTTGTAAGATATTATCATTGGGCAAACTGGCTAAGGGGTACATAAAATCTTTCTTTTTTTTAAATAGCTATATATGAGTGTATAATTATCAAAATGTTTAATTAAAAATGTGAATGGCATTAAAAACTCATTTTGTACTGGAAGCAAGTACAGTGTATTGAGGAATACATCCAAATAATCACTAGGTGTTCCATTTACTACTGACTCTGTATTTTAAGCATCCCATTACTGTAAAGACATTAGACACTGATAATTAACAAAATCAATCATAATTAATTTTTTCAGTGTTCATACACTCATAGTATATATTTCCTGAGGAATTTAATTTGACATTAATAGAGATGGAAAATAGTACAATGATTTTAAATTTATAGAATAATGTACACCAATTCTACATAATAAGTTTATTTATTTTATTTTTTGTCATTGAGACGTACTTGTGACTTTATAAAGCAAGTCTGGGAAACTCTACAATTCATCAGGATCAGTTCATCATCATGATGGATTTTATATGAATTGCATAGATAGAGAAAAAACAAGTCTATTTCACCATCTTGAATTTTCCAAGTCTAGGCTGTGGCTTGATTATACTTCATGAGCATTTACAGAGGATACAAGTAATGCTGATGTACTTCTGAGTTTTACTGAGTGGAGTGAATAGATCTGTGAGGTCTTCAGTTGAATCAGTTTTGACACATGCATACTCCTACAATCCACATTCCTATGACACACTTAAATCCCTGCACAGTATTTCCTCATGTTCACACTCTCAACAACAACAATCAATTAGCTTTAATGAAAAAATTTACTCCTTCCCATGTGTAGTGTATATTCAAATTTCTAAACTGCAAGGTTTAATTAGATTAGTTGTGAGCTGTAGGATTTCTTTACAGATATAAGCTATTGATCAGAAATAACTAGCTCTGCCTATATATAAGTGAAACTGTATAGCATGTGCTCTTTGTGTTTGGCTACTTTTGCTTAGCATGACTATCTTTAGAGTCATTCATGGTACATCACATATGAATAATTTGTTCATTCCTTTTTATTGTGAGAAACATATCATTAATAGATATGCCCTGGTCTGTTCTTTCATTCAAATGTTGAAGGACATGTGGTGTGAGTTGCTTCAAGTTTTGGCTTTTACAAATAAAGCTACTATGAATATTTGTATTCAAGTCTTTTATGGTCATACTCCTACCATTTAACTTTGTCAAACAGCAAGAAATGAAATGACTAGGTCATATGTCATGAATATCTTTTTAATTTTTTTCAGAAATTCAAAGTCAGATATTTGTTTCAGATAAGGGTAGATATGTTACCTGCTATTCCATCTTTGTTGGACATGAAAGTCTTCTGGTAAATCAGCACTCGCCCATCTTTACATCAGGGCAGCACTGTAATTAATGCTGTTAATATACAGGGAGTTCTCAGATAGGAAAACATTTTTTTCTTGATTGTTTTGGCTATGCTAGTTCCTTTGCATTTCCATTTGAATCATACTGTCATCTTCTGTATTTTAACAAAAAAAAACTTGCTTTTATCTTTACTGAGTTTGCATTAACTCTGTAGACAAATGTGGGGATAATTAGAATCTTAAGCATATTGAATCTTCCAATACAAAATATGCTCAAGTCACCATTTTCTCAAGTTAATTTATCTCACCAAATTATATATATATATTTTTTCAAATATTTTTTTAGTTGTAGATGGACACAATGTCTTTATTTTATTGCTCTGTATGTGGTGCTGAGGATCGAACCCAGGGCCCCATGCACGCGAGGCAAGCGCTCTACCGCTGAGCCATAATCCCAGCCCACCAAATTATATATTTTAATGTAGATTATTTGCA
Source organism: Geosciurus inauris (assembly GCA_004024805.1). Taxonomy (NCBI): domain Eukaryota; kingdom Metazoa; phylum Chordata; class Mammalia; order Rodentia; family Sciuridae; genus Geosciurus; species Geosciurus inauris. The sequence goes on from PVHX01005954.1 coordinate 35,259, forward strand.
TATATTTTTATTAAATTTATTTCCAAGTATTTTATGCTTTGATGGTATTGAAAAAAACATTGCTTTTTCTTAATTTTCCAACTGATGCTTTCTGGCATAAAAATGCATATATATATGCATATATGCATATACATATATGTAGTGAATTTACTAAAATCATTTATTAGTTTCAGTAGCTTTTTTGTGACTCCTTCAGGCTTTGCTTTGACATTCTTATCTCTTAGTGATGACGACTCTACTGGCTAATACCTACAGTGAACAACCTCTGCAGCAATTTGTCCAGAATAGTCAGGAATTACTTAATAACTGCAAGCCCCTTCCTTGGTCCCCACTTCCATCTCATGACTAATTAAACAAAGCCAAATGCACTATGCAAACAAAACACATAAGACCATCTTAGTGGGACAGCAATCTGTAAATGCATGAAGTCTTTCATTCCTTTCCTCTAAAGCCTTGCCACTTGACTGCTTGCCTTTAAGTCTGTCCTTCATGCAAGTTATGGTGGCTAATTCCCCTATTATGGAAAGCTCTAAATAAATAGCTTCTGCTCATTCTCATTGGATGGCTTGTCTTTATTTATTTCAACATTGTAATTATATTCTTATATATTTGCAGTAAACAATATGAATATGAAATTAATAAAACAATTACATTCACTATAGCACCAAAAAAAAAAAAAAAGATCCTAAGGACTAGTTTAGCAAAAGTAACAAAATACTTCTACATTGAAAACTGCAAAACATTGCCGATACAATAAAGAAAATATAAATAAATGTAGAAATATGTTCTCTTTGTAAATTTGAGAAATCAACATGATACGATGCAGGATTGATTTTCAGAATACTGGTAAGAGGAGGCGAGTATTTGAACATGCTACATTGTTGAGTTTGAAGACAGAGAGGGCAGGAATCCTGAAACAAAGAATGAAGGAAGCTTTAGAAACTAAAAAAGGACAAGAAAATGTGCCATCCCTAAAAGCATCCAGAAAGGAATTCACTGCTGCTAGCATCTTGATTAGGGATTATATTTATGCTTGGCTTAAAGCTATAACTGTAAGAAAATAATTTTTTTAAATGTGCTTAATTTTGGCTCGAGATGTAGTTCAGTGGTAGAGTCCTTGTCTAGCATATGCAAGGTCCTGAGTTCAATCACCAGCATTGCAAAATGAATAAACAAATAAAATTTTAAAATAAGCAAATAACATTTATTAAGTTTGTGTTAATTTGTTCCAATAGTAGTGGCAAACTAATATACAAATATATAACTTTGCATCTTATAACCCAAAACAGAGGAAAGGAAATAATAAATATTATAATGAAAATTAATAAAATACAGAATACAACAATAGACAAAAATCAATAAAATCAAAAGGTTCTGCTTTGAAAAAATTAACAAAATTGATTTGACCTTTAGTTAACTAATGAAAGGAAAAAAAAGGGAAGATTTGAAGTACAAACATCATCTTGAAAGAAGTGGCATGCATCCTAACTTTATGGAATTAAAAAATTATGAAGAAATGTTATGAAAATTGTGTGTCAAAATTCTATAAATTATATTAAATTAACAGATTTACAAAGACACAAAGTATCTTATATTATTCAAGAAGTACATAATAGAAATAGGTGTACATCAAGAAAAGAAAGGCAGTAGTTAATTCAAAACATTTCCACAAAAACCCCAGCACAAATGAATTTACGGATGAATTCTAAAATACAGTTAAGAAATAATACTAATACTTTAAAACGTATTCTGAAAAATAGAAGAAGAATTTTTCCCAACTCATTCAACAAAAATAATGTTACTCTGGCACTACACCCAGGTGGGGATATTACATGAAAAGAAATAAAAAACTATAGGCCAATACCTCCTACAAATATAAACAGAGAAATCTTCATTGAAATACTGGTGAGCAAAATGCAGCAACACCTGAAAAAAAAGATTATAATCATGAGCAAGTAGGATTTGTTGCAATGATGCAAAGTTGGTATAATATCCAAAAATTCATCAGTGTAATGCACCATGTTAAAGACAAGAACGAATGCCACATAATTATTTAACAAGATACAGAAAAGATGTTTGGCAAAAGCCAACAATGATAAAATCTAGGAGTTGATTTGATGAAGGTATCCTTGAAATCCTCAGCTGAGATGATACTTAATGATGAAAGACTTAAGAGCTTACTCCTGATACCACAAAGAAGAAAAAGACGTCTACTCCAGCCACTTACATTCAACATCGTAGTGGAAGTTCAAGCTTAGGCAATGAAGCAAAAAAACAGAAAAAGAAAAAAGAAAAAAAGAAATTTAAGAAAGGAAGGAGCAAATTATCTCCTTTTGTAGATTATAGGATGATATATGTAGGAAATACTAAGAAATTGACAATAAAAAAAAACAGTAGCATGAATAAATGAATTCAGTGAAGTTGTGACATAAAAGATCAAAATACAAAATTCAATTTGTTTCTATACACCAACAATGAACAATGCATAATCGGAATACACAAATTCCATTTAAAACAGTATAAAAAGAATAAAATAGCGAGAAATTTATTTACCAGAAGATGTACATGACTTGTGTTCAATTTAAATGGAAAGATATCGTTCACAGTAATGAAAGAGTATTTAGAATATTTAAATAAACAGAAGACATTACATATTCACAAGTCAGAAATCTTAGTTCTGTTAAGATGAAAGTACTCCTCAAAATGATCTACAAATTTGATGCAGTACTTATCAAAATCACAGATACATTTTTCCCCAAGAGAACAGGCTGATAATTTAATTTAATGGGAATTTAAAGTGTCCAGTATAGACAAAGCAATCTTGAAAAATTAAAACAAGCCAGAGGACTCATCTTTCTGATTCTAAAACTTGCCACAAAGCTGGAGTAATCAGTAGACAGTAGTTTCTGCAAATGAAGAGAGATGTATTAATAAACAAAAACATGTAAGAGTCAGAAATACAGTCTTGCTTCTATCACTAACCTTTTGACAAAGGTTCTGAGATAATTTCTTTTTTCATAAAATGGTGTGAAAGCTACTGAATGTCCACATGGAAAAGAATCATATTGGACATCTTCCAGAAATCATCTACAGTAAGTTACTCAAAGATGTTGATAGGTAGAAATATAATAGTTAAAACTCTAGAACCCTTAGAAGAAAATACAAGCATTAATCTTTGTGAACTAAAGTAATGGTTTCTATGGTACAACACTAAGAGCACAAGGGAAAAAATAAAAGAAATTAGACTGTTAATTTCCTTCTCCTTAATTAAATATCCAAGTTCATTACTAACAATTTCCTATTTTCACAAAACTTAGGATGCCATTCAGCTAAGCTTCCTGCTACTATATAACTAAGAGCCTTTTTCTTCAGTTCCAAATGGCATGTTCCTCATTTCCTTCCGATCTCTCACCAGCAGCGACTTCTATGTCCATATCTCTACCATCTAGGCTGCTTATGACAATTTAGGCATTTACAAGATAACATCACTTTCTCCTCCATGCCCTCTTTTCCTTAGCATCCTCACTAGCAGAGTCATTCACATCAGTTTCGACTGAGAGTCTGTTCAAGGCCAGATGTCACACTTCCAAAAATTATCCCATCATCTTCTTTCTCAAATTCCAAAGCCACTTTCTACATTTCATATATTTGTTACAGAAGTATCACTTTTGGCATGAAGATGTGTATTTGTTTCCCGCTGCTTCAGTAAACTTAGTAGCATAAAAAACAAATTATATTTTACCACATATAATATGAAGATCAGAAGTCTCACTGGTTTAAAATCAAGGTATTTGTGTATCTGTGTTGCTTTTGCATGCTCTAGGGGGAAACTATTATTTGCCCTTTTCACTTTCTCAAGGCCTTACATCGCCTGGCTTACGGCCCCTTCCTGCATCCTCAAACCTGGGCATATAACATGTTTTCTCTTTTCAAATATCTGGTTCTATTGTCACATCTTCTTCTCTGGTGGAAAAGCTCTACGTTTTAAGACTTTTAGCTTAACCACACCTGAAAAGTTCCTTTTGCACTGTAGTTAATTCAATGACAGTTCTCATGGGTAAGAAATTGGACATCTTTGGAAGCATTATCCAGCCTACCAATGGAGATGATCAAGATTCAGAAGGTTTCTGCTTCAAGTGACAACATCAATGAAGTAAAAAAACAACAGAGTAAGAGAAACTATTTGCAAGCCATGTATGTGATAAAGGGCTTGTTTCTGGAATATATCAAAAAATCTTAAAAAGATAAATAACCAACCAAAAATGGACAAAGAATTGTAATAAATATCTCCATAGAGAATGTAACAAAAGGCCAAAAGTTACATGTAAAGATTCTCAAATTATTACATGTTTGGGAAATGCAAATTAGAACCACAATGTCAATATCACTTCAAACTCAACAGGATGACTAGAAGTATAAGGATACTATCAAGTGTTGGTAGAGTTCTAGATATATTGGAATATTTATACATTACTGGCAGGAATACAAAATGATATTTTCCTTGTTAAAGTAGTTTTTCAGTTTTTCAAAACTTTACACATAATATTATCACAGAAGGCAATGATTCCAATTCTACATGTTTTCAAGAAAATGAATATATATATTCATGCAAAAAAAAGTTGTACATAAATGTGTTTAGCAGTTTTATTCACAATAGTCCAAATCTTGAAAAATAATGATGAATAACTTCTCATTTATACAATGATTTAAATGTTAATTGACAATAAAATGAGTGAGGCACTTACTCATTCTGTATTATGGATAAACGTTGAGAGATTTAGTCAAAGTGAAAGATTATGTATTATGATTTTATCTGTAAGAAGTGATCAAAACAGGCAAATATACAGAGAAAGGAAGTATAAAACTGGGTTGAGTGAAGTAGGGGAATGGAGAGTGACCACTTTTGTCGAAGGGTTTCCTTTTGGGTGATGAAATAGTTCTATAATTAGATTATGTTGCTGGTTGTATAACTATATGATAATACTAAAATGATTTTAAGGGTTCCCTTGAAATTGGTAACCAATTGTGAATTATATCTTAATAAAGCTTTTAAAATATTTTGATATGGCAGTTCTTTCCAAAGTATTTTACTGACACAAGGGAATTGTAATCAACATCCAATGGGCTTTGTTTAAGAAACCAACAAGCTAAACATAAAATTTTATGGTAATTCAAAGAATAAACAAAATAATTTTGTCAAAGAAAAAAGTTGAAGGTAGTACATTGATATCAAACTTTAGTTATGGTAGTCAAGATGGTGTGCTAGTGATAAAAGTGGACATACTGATCAATGGAACAGAGTTGAGATTACAGACATAAACCCTCAGATATTCATACATCCTCAGACTTTGTACATCATGGTTAAGGTAATTTCTTGGAGAAAAAGAATAGTCTTTTCAAGTAATGATTCTGGAATAATCATACATATGCCAATTTAAAAAGCAACACTTTGCTTGATATCCTATATAATGCATACAACACAAAGTGAATTGTGGACCAAAGTGTAAAATCTGAAATTACGATACTTTTAGAACAAAGGAGAATTTGAATTGGGTGAAAGAGAAAAATGAGAGCAAAAGTACTATCTCTAAAATAAAAAAAAGATAATTTGGATATCAGTAAATAAAACCTCTTTTATCCTCAGAACATCAATAAGAAAAATTTTTAAAAAGCTACAGAGTAGAAGAAAGCATTTGCAAATCATATATCTGATAAAGAAGTTTTATCCAAAGTATATACATATATTTTTCGATTTAGTGGTAAAAAATCTAAAATATGATATGAGTAATATGATACAAGTGAACAAAGTATTTCAAAAGACATTTCACCAAAGAATACATACAAATGTCTAATTCATACATGAAAATATGCTCAATGTCATAAATCATTAGAGAAATGAAAATTAAAACTACAATATGATACTAGTTTACTGTTAGAAGAAGAGCTATAATCAAATAGATTGACAATACCAGGTGTCAGTTAGTTAATGGAGAAACAGAAATCCTCACACATTGATGCTGGTACTGACACATCAAAAAATAATTTCAAAGAGTATTAAAAAGTAAACAGGGATTTAGCATACCAACAATTCTACTTATGGATTTCTTCTTAAAGAAAACCAAAAACATATGCCCAGGCAAAAATTTATATGTGAATGTTCATGCCAGCATTATTTATAATATCCACAGACTGGAAATAATCCAAATGTCCATCAATTTCTGAATGAGTAAACAGAAGGTGATATACGTAATTCAGTAATAAAATAGAATGAAACATTGATACTTCCACAACATCTACAAACCTCAGAAGCATTACAGTAAGCGAAAGAAACTGAACACAAAAGGTACACTTCAGATAATTCTAGGTATGTGGAATTTCAAAAAAAATGTAAATGTATAGAGACACACAACAGATCAGTGTTTATTTGAGCTGAGATAGAGCAGGATTTGACTACAAACAGGGCCCAAGGAAGTTTTGGGGGTAACAGAAACATTCAAAAATTAGTTTGTAATGATAGTTGTCCACAATGTAAATGAACATAAATTCAATAATTTTAGCTTTATAATGAATGATCTTCATAGCATGAAAATTGCATAACAATTTAAAAAACCACATCATAGGAAAAATAGAATTCATCATCAGATTGCAAAACACTGTTTTCTTCATAAACTTCACTGTCAGATTCTTGGAAGTTCTTTGGTTAAGAGATAATAAAGAAAAATCTTGGATCTCTATGAAAACATGAGTCTAAATTCTAAAACCCATGCAAATGAAAGGTAATATTGCAATATGGATAGTTTAAGGGAAAGAGAGAGAGAGAGAAAGAGAGTGTGTGTGTGTGTGTGTGTGTGTGTGTGTGTGTGTGTGTGTGTTACTCAGCTTTTTCCCTGCTGTGACTAAAAGATTTGACCAGAACAATTTTAGGAGGAAAACTATATTTGAGGCCTCACAGTTCTATGGACGTCTTAATCCATAAGTGGGGGAAAGCAGCCTACATGGTGATCAGCAAACAGAGAAAGAGAGAGACAGAGAGAGAGAGGGAGAGATAGACAGACAGACAGACAGACTCCATTTGTCAGATACAAATATATATCCCAAAGCCATGTCCCAATTCCCACCTTCTCCAGACACACCCTACCACTTCAATTAACACTCAGTTAATCCCAACTAGGGGATTAATTTACCAATTGGGTTAAGACTCTCACAACCCAATCATTTTTCCTCTGAACCTTCTTGCATTGTAGAAACAAGTGAGTTTTGGGGGACACCTCACATCCAAACCATAGCAGTGTGTGTGTGTGTGTGTGTGTGTGTGTTTGTGTGTGCATGCATGCATACATATATCTCACAGGAGACACCAATATGGATGCATTTACTTAGGGATAATCTTGGTGCCTATTGTATGTCGTGTTTAATCATTGCTTAAGAATGACATTCATTCATTATATTATCAGCTAAATATTCTCAAATAGTTACTTAATCTAGCTGAGAAATTGCTCCTTATCTACACTAATTCTCAAATTTGGGGGTTTATTACAATGTGGAATTTAGAAAATAAATTGAAGAATTATATTTCTTTCTTTTATTATTCCCACCAATTAATAAAATAGCAAGCTGTTAGAATTTATCTAATACTGAGATAGCCACTCTAGGACAAACATTTAAAATGACTTTGTGAAATTTGAAATAATATTAAGTTTATCATATTTTACTAGAGCTAAAAAAAGCCTCTATTATAAGATGTATGTTATTTTACATACAACTAATAAACAAAAATTCCCCCAATTAAGTTATGACATATCTTCAATCACAGGATGTATTCAAATGTGAAAGTGTGGTGAGATCTTCATTTATTTTTCTTACACCCACTAATAGTTTTTTTTATTTTTTATTTTTATTTTTTTTTGTTGATGTAATATTGAGTTTTATTTTTTTATATTTTATTCATTTATTTGTTCTATTTAGGCTTACATGATAACAGAGTGCAATTTGATTCATTGTACATAGATAAAGGATAACATATCAATTCTCTAGTTGTAAGTTGTATAGAATCACAACATATATGCAGTCATACATAAAGTTAGGACTATGATGACCATCATATTCCACCACCTTTACTGTCCCCATGCCCCCCTTCCTTACACCCCTGTGAACAGAGTTCCACCATTGTTCCCATGTCCTTCCCCACATTATGGATCAGCATCCACTTATCAATGAGCACATTTGGCATTTGGTTTTCTGAGACTGGCTTACTTCACTTAGCATGATATTCTCCAACTCCATCCATTTACCAGCAAATACCATAATTTTATTCTCTTTTATTGCTGAGTAATATTCCATTGTGTATATATACCACAGTTTCTTTATCCAGTCATCTATCGAAGGGCATCTAGGTTGGTTCCACAGTTTAGCTATTGTGAATTGAGCTGCTATATACATTGAAGTGGCTGCAGCACTGTAGTTTGCTGTTTTTAAGTCTTCTGGGTATAGACCGAGGAGTGGGATTACAGGCTCAAATGGTGGTTCCATTCCAAGTTTCCTAAGGAATCTCCATACTGCTTTCCAGATTGGTTGTACCATTTTGCAGTTCCACCAGCAATGTATGAGCGTACCTTTTTCCCCACAACCTCACCAACACTTATTGTTGTTTGTATTCTTGATAATTGCCCTTCTGACTGGCGTGAGATGAAATCTTGGGTAGTTTTGATTTGCATTTCTCTGATTGCTAGAGATGTTGAACATTTTTTCATGTCTGTTGATGGATTGTATATCTTCTTCTGTGAAGTTTGTGTTCAGCTCTTTGGCCCATTTATTGATTGGGTTGTTAGTATTATTGGTGTTAAGCTTTTTGATTTCTTTATATATCCTGGAGATGAGTGCTCTATCGGATGTGTGTGTGGCAAAGATTTGTTCCCAGAATGTCAGCTCTCTGTTCACTTCATTGATTATTTCTTTTGCTGAGAAAAAGCTTTTTAGTTTGAATCCATCCCATTTGTTGATTCTTGATTTTACTTTTTTTGCTATAGGAGTCTTGTTAAGGAAGTATGCTCCTAATCTGACATGATGAAGATTTGGGCCTATTTTTTCTTCTATTAGGCATTGGGTCTCTGGTCTGATTCCTAGGTCCTTAATCCACTTTGAGTAAAATTTTGTGCCTGGTGAGAGATAGGGGTTTAGTTTCATTTTGCTGCATATGGATTTCCAGTTTTCCCAGCACCATTTGTTGAAGAGGCTATCTTCTCTCCAGTGTACGTGTTTGGCTCCTTTATCTAGTATAAGGTAACTATAGGTAAGTGGGTTCGTCTCTGTGTCTTCTATTCTATACCATTGGTCTTCATGTCTATTTTGGTGCCAGTATCATGCTGTTTTTGTTACTATAGCTTTGTAGTATAATCTGAGGTCTGGTATTGTGATGCCTCCTGCTTCACCCTTCTTGCTAAGGATTGCTTTGGCTACTCTGGGTCTCTTATTCTTCCAAATGAATTTCATAATTGCATTTTCTATTTCTATAAGGAATGACGTTGGGATTTTAATTGGGACTGCATTGAATGTATATAGCACTTTGGGTAGTAGGGCCATTTTGACAATATTGATTCTCCCTATCCAGGAGCATGGGAGTTTATTCCATCTTCTAAGGTCTTCTTCCATTTCTTTCTTCAGTGTCTCGTAGTTTGCATTGTAGAGGTCTTTCACCTCTTTTGTTAAATTGATTCCCAAGTATTTTATTTTTTTTTTGAGGCTATTGTGAATGGGATAGCTTTCCTAATTTCTCTTTCAGAGGGTTTATCACTGATGTATAGAAATGCAATTGATTTGTGGGTGTTGATTTTATATCCTGCTACTTTGCTGAATTCATTTATTAGTTCTAAAAGTTTTCTGGTAGAATTTTTTGGATCCTCTAAGTATAGAATCATGTCATCTGCAAATAATGATAGTTTGAGTTCTTCTTTTCCTATTTGTATCCCTTTAATTTCTTTCATCTGTCTAATTGCTCTGGCTAGTGTTTCAAGAACTATGTTGAATAACAGTGGTGAGAGAGGGCATCCCTGTCTAGTTCCCATTTTCAGAGAGAATGATTCTAATTTTTCTCCATTTAGGATGATGTTGGCCTTGGGTTTAGCATAGATAGCTTTTACAAAGTTGAGGGATGTTCCTACTATCCCAAGTTTTTCTAGTGTTTTGAGCATAAAAGGGTGTTGTATTTTGTCAAATGCCTTCTCTGCATCAATTGATAAAATCATATGATTCTTATCTTTAAGTCTATTAATGTGATGTCTTACGTTAATTGATTTCTGTATGTTGAACCAACCTTGTATCTCTGGGATGAACCCCACTTGATCATGGTGCACTATTTTTTTGATATGTTTTTGTAGGCGATTTGCCAGAATTTTAGTGAGAATTTTTGCATCTATGTTCATCAGGGATATTGGTCTGAAGTTTTCTTTCTTTGATGTGTCTCTGTCTGGTTTTGTAATCAGGGTGATACTTGCCTCATAGAATGAGTTTGGAAGGGTTCCCTCCTTTTCTATTTCATAAAATAGTTTGAGGAGAATTGGTATTAAATTCTTCTTTGAAAGTCTTGTAGAACTCAGCTGAGAATCCATCTGGACCTGGGCTTTTCTTGGTTGGAAGGCTCTTGATGGCATCTCTATTTCCTTGCTTGAAATTGATCTGTTCACGTTGTGTATGTCCTCTTGGTTCAGTTTGGGTAGGTCATATGCCTCTAGAAATTTGTCGGTGTCTTCAGGGTTTTCTATTTTACTGGAGTATAAATTTTCAAAATAGTTTCTAATTATCCTGTGTATTTCAGTAGTGTCTGTCGTGATATTTCCTTTTTCATCTCGAATTTTAGTAATTTGGGTTTTCTCCCTCCTCCTTTTCGTTAGGGTGGCTAAGGGTTTGTCAATTTTGTTTATTTTTTCAAAGAACCAGCTTTTTGTTTTGTCAATTTTTTGAATTGTTTCTTTTGTTTCAATTTCATTGATTTCAGCCCTTATTTTGATTATTTCCTGTCTTCTAGTTCTTTGGGTGTTAATTTGTTCTTCCTTTTCTAAGGCTTTGAGACAAAGAGTCAATTCATTTATTTGTTGACTTTTACTTCTTCTAATGAATGAGTTTAGTGCTATGAACTTTCCTCTTAGCACTGCCTTCATGGCATCCCAGAGATTTTGATATGTTGTGTCAGAGTTTTCATTTGCCTCTAAGCATTTTTTTTATCTCTTCCTTGATGTCTTCTGTTATCCATGCATCATTCAATGGCATATTATTTAGTTTCCAGGTGATGGAATAGTTTCTGTTTTTTAATCTGTCAGTGATTTGTAATTTTATTCCATTGTGGTCTGATAGGATGTAGGATAGAATCTTTTTTTTTTGTATTTGCTAAGACTGGCTTTGTGACATAACATATGATCTATTTTGAAAAAGGATCCATGTGCAACTGAGAAAAAAGTGTATTCGCTCATTGATGGATAGAACACTCTATATATGTCTGTTAAGTCTAAATTATTGATAGTTTCATTGAGGTCTATGGTTTCTTTATTAAGTTTTTGTTTGGAAGATCTATCCAATGGTAAGATAGCTGTGTTAAGTCTTCAATTATTATTGTGTTGTGGTCTATTTGATTCTCATATTTGAGAAGGATTTGTTTGACATACGTAAAAGCCCCATTATTTGGGGCATAGATATTTATGATATGTCTTGTTGATGTATGATTCCCTTAAGAAGCATGAAATGACCTTCTTTATCTCTTTTCACCATCTTTCATTTGAAGTTCACTTTATTTGATATAAGGATGGAAACTCCTGCTTGTTTGCGGGATCCATGTGAGTGATATGTTTTTTCCCACCCTTTCACTTTCAGTTTGTGGATGTCTTTTCCTGTGAGATGAGTCTCTTGAAGACAACATATTGTTGGATCTTTTTTTTTTTTTTTTTTGATCCAGTCTTTCAGTCTATGTCTTTTAATTGGTGCATTTAGGCCATTTACATTCAGGGTTATTATTGAGATATGTAATTCTGGTCATTTTGGTTTGTTTTGGTTTTTACCTTGAGTTGTTTTCTCTCTTGAATGGTTTTTCCTTAGTGTAGTTCCTCTGTTTGTAAATTTTCATTGTTGGTTATCATTTCCTACCCGTGGAATATTTTGCCAAGAATTCTGTGTAGTGCAGGCTTCCTTGTAAATTCTTTTAACTTTTGTTTATCATAGAAGGTTTTTATTTCATCATCAAATCTGAAGCTCAGTTTTGCTGGATATAGGATTCTTGGTTGGCATTCATTGTCTTTCAGGGCTTAGAATATGTTATTCCATGATCTCCTGGCTTTTAGGGTCTGGGTTGAAAAATCTGCTGAGATACGAATTGGTCTCCCCTTGTATGTAATCTTGTTCCTCTCTCTTGTGGTCTTTAAAATTCTATCCTTATTCTGTATGTTGGGCATTTTCATTATAATGTGCCTTGGTGTAGATCTGTTGAAATTTTGTATGTTTGGTGTTCTATAAGTCTCTTGTATTTGATTTTCCATTTCATTTTTCATACTTGGGAAATTTTCTGATATTATTTCATTGAAGAGATTGTGCAGTCCTTTGGTTTGAAATTCTGCGCCTTCTTCTATCCCAATAAATCGTATATTTGGTCTTTTGATGCTGTCCCATATTTCTTGCATGTTCTGTTCATGATTTTTTACCATATTCACTGTATGGTCAAGTTTATTTTCAAGATTGAATATCTTGTCTTCATTATCTGAGGTTCTGTCTTCCAGGTGATCTAGTCTACTGGTGATGCTTTCTATTGAGTTTTTTATTTGGTTAATTGTTCCTTCATTTCAAGTATTTCCAATTGGTTTTTTTTTTCACAATCTCTAGCTCTTTCTTAAAGTAATTTTTTGCTACTTGTAATTGCTCTTTTATCTCTTTGTTAGACTGATCGATGGTTGCCTTTATTTGCTCTCCTATTTCTTTGTTGGATTGGTCAATTTTTGCCTGTAATTGTTCACTTATGTCATTCTTTAGTTCGCTGATCATTTTAATTATGTACATTCTGAATTCTTTCTCTGACATTTCAGCAACTGTGCTATCAATAGGTTCTGTTACAGTGGTATCCAGATTTATTTGGGGTACTTTCTTCCCTTGTTTTTTCATGTGGATTGTGTATCTTCCTTTCTTGCAATACCAATCTGAGGTATTGCAGCTTCTATTCTATAATCTTGTATTGACAGTCCAGATTACCTGTGTCTCACCTTGGAGCTACTTCTGTTCCCCTAGTGTCCCCAGATGGGCACTACTATCACTAAAGTTGGTGGCGGAGGTAGTGGACATACCTCTAGAGGGCAGTGGGAGTGGCCTTGGCTGGGCTCCAGAGGTGGCCCCTGAGGGCTGTTTGCCCCTCTCTTGCACTCCTGCTGGTGAACAGGAATTCTGGAATGGAACTGGAGGTAGGCCCCGGTCTCACTTAGGCAGGGTCACAAGCAGGAGAGTCTGTGTGTGACCCTTACCGTGAGTGTGAGCTCCCCTGGGGCTGGAAGTTAGCAGGCTCTGGTCTGCCTTCAGCTGGGCACCCCTGGCATTCCCTAAGGGTGGTTTTGGGCCTTCTGTCTCACCTGACCACAGGAACTCCGGAGCAGAACTGAGGCAGGCCCAGAGCACACTTGGGTGGGGCCTCTTCACGCTCGGATCTCCGCAGGCCACTCTTAGCCTCGGTATGTCTTCCTCTGTGGCTAGTGGCTAGCAGCCCATAGTCTCCCATTGGCTGGACACCTGTGGAGTTTCTTGAGGGTGAATCAGGGCCCTCTGCTGCTCCTGCTGGTCCACAGGACCTAATAGTTTTTATTGACAGTTTTCATAATGGATATCATTTATTTATTAATTTATTTATTTGGTACTGGGGATTGAATTCAGGGGTACTCAACCACTGAGTCACATCCACAGCCCTATTTTGTGTTTTATTTAGAGACAGAGTCTCACTGAGTTGCTTAGTGCCTCGCCATTGCTAAGGCTAACTTTGAACTCGCGATTCTCCTTTCTCAGCCTCCCAAAGTGCTAGGATTACAGTAGTGTGCCACTATGCCCAGCATAATGGTTACCATTTAGAGTTGGGAATGGTGGTTGGTATTGTATTCAAATACATTCCATTAATAGCAGTTTTACATTAGTAAAATAAAAGTTTATATGCTAGTATTTTTGCAATGGGCAGGACCATCTTAATGTACAATTTCTTTAAGAGAAATTGTCTTTCATTTTCATCTACCCTTCAATCGATTTAATACTATAAGAACAAAATTTTTAATATGGTACGTAAGTGAGTATATTCAATGCCTATTGGTGATGAAAGAATTATTTAGTTAATATTACATCTGCTTCATGTATTACTAGTAGGGTTTCTTACAATGCAGAGACTTGATGGTAATTTATTAACCAATTCCATGGAACTGGTTGCCTAAGCATATTTCCCAATTAAAATAAATCAAATGACTGAACCTGGAAGAGTATATTTGTAGAATTAAAATTTTGACCTCATGTAGAGAATTTGGGCCGCAATATTCATGGCCAGATAGCAAAGTTTGCTGAGTGCAGAGTGATTGATTTGTATAAGAATCATCTCTGAATAGTTGTGGGAATTCCTTCCTCCTCTATCTCCTTCTCCTTAACTTTCTCACTTTCATTCATTCTCCACCCTCCCCACACACACACCTGGGCTCACTCCCTTCATCTTTTTTTCTTCCCTTTTATTCTGCAGATATAAATAAGTTGTTAATCTCCCTTAATAATTCTTCTTGAATTTCTTAAAATAATTATTATGAAAAAGTGTTACTTGTCTCTAAAATTTAAGGTGAGATTTATTCATTTAAGAAATTAGAATTATTGATTCTCTTTAGTTGTACATTCACATAGGTTTTTTTTTTTCTTTTTTTCTTTTTTTTTTGTTTTGTTATTGTGATTGTTGCTATGGCAAAGATTGTTGCTTTCTTGGTCACTCACCAGATAGAGAGGACTTAGTGAGATTTACATACTGGAAACATGCCAATGAAACTTCTACTCTGACTTACTGAGGAATGCATTATTCCTTAAGAATACTTAGCTAAAATTAGCCTTTTCATTATACATAGCCTTAAAATATTTTCCTAGGTGACTGGATAAAAGGCACATGGTAAGAGCTCAAACCAAACATTGCAGAACATAAAAACAATCATGTATCACATACTTGTTCCTCCAGTCCTCAGAGCCTGCCTGTTAACTCTTCTGATGCTCATAGCAAAATGCGATCCAGGTTGCCATGTATACTTTCATCTGTAGAATGTCAGGCTAGTTTTCTAAAGGAAGGGTTACTTCTTCAGATGAACTTACTTACCTATAATTTACTCCCTGGTGCAAGGTCAAATGTGTCTCTATTTGGCAGCTTTGCATAATGTTTAAAGCCTTTCTATGTCACCTCTGGCTTTTCTCTGGCCTGAAAGAAGAGAACATGAAAGATTTTTTTTTTTCTTTTGAGATAGCACATCATCTAGAAATCTTGGGGAGCAATGGAAACTTGAAGCAAAACAAAACAACAACAACAAAACACAAATATACTGCAAATATGCAATTATAATGAAAAGTGAGAGCTATTGTATTGATGCTTTAGATAATGGGGAAAACTAACATGATAGATAAGCTGAAAATATGTCTGTTTGTATTTGTAATGCTGGTCAGCACGGATGTCTCATTTAGGGACCTGGAGGATGGGCAACACTGAAGGTAATGACCACAGTGCCAATGTCTTAGCACCACTGTTGACTCACCAGAGGAAAGTTCCACAGAAAATACCACTTCAATAGCAGGAGAAGATTATAATTTTAGCTTTTATCATTAAAATGAGTTTAGATTTAACAATAGTTAAGATTTCTATTAACAGATGAATTCTCACAATTTAAAAATTCAGTGTTTTTACATATACATTTGGTTTGAGACTCTGTTGTCCAAGCACAGTAGGGTAAGGAACTGATCTGTGAGGGAATTAGTAGATTCAGTGAGAAAGATAATATAGCTATTAAGCCACGAGTAGAAATATTACAGAGTTTGACACCTTGAGGATTTCAACCTGGCTTGATTTCTAGATAAAAGAAGCAAGAAGAATTTTATGAAAATTTCAACATGTCACTCACTGTTTGTGAAACCTTATAAAAAAACTATACTTAGAGGTTCAATTTCCTCATCAATAAAATGGAAATAACATATTCTTATTTTAAGTAAAACTCTCATAAAACCAAAATGGAAATATCTCTGTTAAATAATTTATAATCTCTAAAATTTTAATCATGTATAATAAGGATAAAATACTAAAAGTAATAATAACATTAATAATAATCCAGGGAGAATTAAAATATATGGTGTATGCCCTATAAATTGTTTATATATATTCATTTAATTTAATTTTAAATATTATATCAAATTGAAGGTATTACCACTAAGAGATGGAATGAAAAGGTGAACCCAGGTTACTTGGATCAAAAGCTAAAGATTCTTTAAAAAACTATTAAAAATAATTTTCTAAATATTCACTTCTTAGAAATGTATGTAAGACTATAAATGGACAAATTTTGTATTATGGTTGGTAAAGAGTTAAATATGTTTCCCCCTTTCCGACTGGCTTGATGGAAGGATTAGTGAGAGTTTGTGATGGTCTCAGAACTTCCCTTCTTCCTGGTATGGAGGCTTCTTGGAGCAGAATTGGAAGGTGGGGTGGGATTTCTATAGCTGAGTCCAGTAAATGTTCCTTTTCCGGGTCCCAGAAGAGCCTCAGAGACAAAGGACTGAGCATCAGTTGAGAAAGAACACATCTTTTCACCCCATATTAGATGTTTTTAATCCCTCCTCCAAATGTCTAAAATGAATAACTCACTTGCTGAGTTCATGTTCAAAACTAATTCAAATCTTATCAGCTAGCGATCATTACTTCCCAAATATTATACAGTTTTCTGATGCATATGCACTGCCGTGATTGTAAGAAACAAAAAAGGGCAAAGTAACATGATCTCCTATCTTGAATTTAAGTCCAACCTTTCTCTTGGACCCACAACTCTGTTCAAAGATGCAAGCAAGGGATTTAAATGTAAGACTGAACAGGATCATAGAGAAGTAACAGATGATTATGGCTATCGGAAAGAAATGCCTCTCCAGACAGAATAGCAATGTGCAGCTGAAATATAAAGACTTGTGCCATGCCTCATATGTTATCATGGGCTGGACTTGTACGTTTGGCAAAATAATTTGCTTTCTCTTGTTTTTATAACCTTAAATATTTTTCTCTCAAAAAATACCATTTTTGGCTTTGCTAGAAGCCTGCAAGGCAGAGAATGAAGAAAAGAAGGAGCAATATGTAGAAGAGCAAAGAGAGAGAAGAAAGATTAGAGAATAATTTTCATTTATGTTTTGATGGATGTATTGGTTTTCCTTAACACAAAGAGAAGTTCTTTGCCATTGTTTTCTTTGTAACATTGATGGATTTCTTTTTGAGTGAGTATTGGTCTTGTTCAAACATGACAGAAGCAGGGATTTATAGATGGCCCTCTCAGAGGCTGTTCAAGCGGCTCCATGAGTCTCTGGCCATAGATGTGTTTTTTGCATGTGCTTCTGGTAAATAACCAACAACACCATACACTCTGCCTTCACCCTGATTAGAGGGAACTCTTCTTTTAAAATGAAGAATACTCTCAATGAAATTCAGGGCATAGGCAGGAGAGAAGGTAGAAGAATTTTTTTTTCTTTTTCTTCTTTGGCATTTTATTAATTTCTTTGATTAGTTCATTTTAATTATACATAATATTGACGTTCATTCTGACACAATTGTATAAGCATGGGATATAATTTTCTCTGATTTAGTCCCCAGTACTTCCCCTTTCCTTTCCCTCCTTGCTCCCACAATTCCCTTCCCTCTAATCTGTTGGTCTTTCTTCCATTTAGTTATAGCTTTGTTGTTGTTTTTTCAGTGCCTGTGGATATACATAAAAATGAGATTAGGAGGTGGAAATTTTGTTTGTTGTTTGTTTTATCCTTTTTATTTGAACTTAATTGTCATCAGAAAGAACTGTGTGATCCACTGTGTCCTTGTGGTTTGTATTACACAGAAAAGCAGATTCCAGTTGATGAATTATATTCTAAATATAATTACTCTCCTCCTTATAGTCTGATAGCTCTAGAAAAAAAAACTTATGTGCATTAATATGTGTATATTTAAATATATTATACATAAATATTTCTTTTTCTAAATATTTTTTAGTTGTTGATGGATTTTTATTTTAATCATTTATTATTTATATGTGGTGCTGAGGCTTGAATCCAGTGCCTCACGCATGCTAGGCAAGCACTCTACCACTGAGCTACAGCCCCAGCCTTAATAAATATTTCTTGGTGAAAGCAAAAAAGTGCAAGTAGGAGCTAAACAAGAACCAACAGTGAGGGGCACACCCACATTGCTGGATGCCTCTCCCCTTCCTCTTCAGTCCTTGTTCTGTCCCCATGAGTCCAAAGTACAGATAGTTGATAGTTCATTTATCTCAAACACATCAAAAGCTTTCATGAAGTTGAATGACTGTACCATAATTTACTTAATCTTTTGATTTTCTCACACTTTTGTGCAGTACAGAAATAACCATTTTGCCCATAACACATTATTCTGCATTCAGCATTATTCACTTAGTCAAGATTTTAATAAATGACCTAACTTGGTATGAACATCTTAAGGGCATTTTATTCATATCGACAAATGGCTTTTCAAATGTACTTTATCAATTGATATTCCTACAACAGTCCCTTGCTATAACCTTAGCAGCAGGGGGTATTTTCCAATTATAAAAATATTTTGCTAATTATGATTTAATGTTTGAACTTAACAAGTCAGTCTGAAAAATCTCACTTTCATAAACTATTTGCCAAATAGTTTACCTCCTACGTCTTAGCAAAATCTTAGTTTTTTTAATTACACATTTTATGTATTAGAGATAATATTGCAGTATATTTAAATATTTATTTTACAAATTCCCTGTGCTTGTGAACTCTGATATTTTTGTTTTCTTTTTTTGGAGGGAGGTACTGGGGATTGAATTCAGGGGCACTCAACCACTGAGCCACATCCCCAGCCCTATTTTTTGTGAGTTGCTTAGTGCCTCGCTTTTGCTGAGGCTGGCTTTGAAATAGCAATCCTCCTGCTTCAGCCTCCTATGTCACTGTGATTTTGGGGGCGTGCCACCATGACTGGCAAGCTCTGATAATTTTTAAGGCTTTGTTCATTTGCATCTATATTAAGATTAAATTAAAGAATAAGGTATAATAGCATATTTTCAAAATGTAATGAGAATCCTTACCTTTAACAAAGAGAGGCAAAAAGAGTTAAACAACTGAATCAATGGGAGAGGCAGGCAAGTGAATGTTCTAAGTAAAATCCTATGAAACAGCACCTTCAAACAAAGAACTAGGTTTATTTTTATTTTTGGGTACGGGGTTGGTTTTTGATCTTATAATATGTGTACGGGTTGCAGGTTACATTTAGCAACTTGAGGACAGCAAATAAAGCCTGCAGTTTCTATACTATTGTATAATTCTACTGTTTTCCCCTTAATGTCTGGGTGGCAAAAGGAAACAAAAATATTCTTTGCCTGTGTGGCAATGATTAGGAGTGAAGGGAAAGAGAAAGCAAGCAAAAGTCTCCAGAGCGGAAGAACCTCTTCTTTGTCTCCCAAACGTGTTTCTTCCCTTTATCTGAGCTTGTCATGAGCCATCTCATCACGAGCTCAGCTGGCAGGGAAAGGCAGCTAGGTGGTGAACCATGCTAAGTAAGGCACCTTTCCACACCATGGTCATTTGGATTCCAGCACATTTACCTTGTTTGGGAGCCTGATCATGGCAGAAACAATGCCTGGTGTTCCAAAGAACAGTCTCCCAAGAATATCAGCACTGTAAGAATTAACTCTTTTTTCAATTCATTTCTGTAAAAGTGCATTTAAAAATTAACATAGTAAAAATGGAAAGAGCTACATAGTTGCTTATATGAGGTACTTTCATAAAGGTGTACAGAAGTCAAAGTGAAAAACTGATCATTTGGTCCTCTTAGAATCATTGGTCCGTTTATCAAATGTCTATTGTGTTTCATGCAGTATTCATGGCTACAAGGATATGCGGATGAAGATACCCCTGGTTCTGATTTCTCTTTGTTCATTAGTGGTAGTGAAAGATGTAGGAATCATCAAAATGTTTTTTAATTAATTTATTACTGAAATATTGTTTCTTCTTAATACTCAAGAGTCTTGCCTTTGCATTAGATATAATTATTTACTTGAAAAATAATCTGAAATTAATGAAGAATTAATTAACTGAACTTTTATCATGCATATCTTAAAAGAAATGGTAAATACCTGTCAAATTTTCATTAATAGCACCAATGCCCAATGGGGCCACTTTGCTTTCTCAGTAGCTCACCTTTCACCTCTGTCTTTATATCTCCAGGCCCAAATGATTGAATTCTACATCTATAACAAAGATGTTCTGACTTTGTCTAAGCAGGTAGAACATTGGATAGCAGGGAGATACATATACAATGCATTCTGGATTTCTAGACTGCTTCTCATTTAGGTTTCTGGGTGCTTCATGATAGTACATATTTGTTGATAGGAATTTCATCATGTCCAATTTATTTGACATTTTGGAAAAATACAGTAAATGGACTGAAATCTTTGTTGAGAGTTTGAAAAAGAAAACTAAAATTCCAGCTAGACATGAGGTGGATATTGAACATTCATTACTAATTTAGAACATTCATTATGCCTAATTTAGAACAAAGTTGATTTTATTATAAATCTTTTAATTCTTAAGTATTACTGTAGGAATGATGTTCCGTGAGAAGATAACTGAGTAGATAAAACACAACATTTTTGTTTCCAAAGTTTAATTGATTTGCTCCATGAATAAACAGCATTAAGACTATTGATTTTAAAAAAGGCTTTTAAAGTGAATCCAACCTAGTGAGGTGAAGGAAGTAGACTGTGGGACAAAAGATCTAATTCTAGCATCCATGTCCCCTGCAGATTCCTTGAAGCATGGCAGCTGTGCTCAAAGAGAAGAGTCCTAAAAGAGCTAGGCAGAATGCATGGAGTTCATGACAGACCCTCAGAAGTCACATAGTGTTGGTCAGGTGGTCCAGGCAGAAACAGGTTTAAGAGAGGAAGACATAGACTCAACTCCAGAAGCAAGGTTCTAGGAGTATTTATGGGATTGGCGATACTGCTTTGGAAAATACTACGAGTATAATAATTGATTGTGTTTTACATTTAGAAGAGCTTATGGAAAAAAAGTTCTCAGGTTTCATACTGGTGGGATCAGCAATGGGAACTGGCACCCTTCCTACTAAAGCATAGAAATTTATTCACATCTCCAGATTTTCTCTCAGGTATTCCTGCTCATTAAAAAATCTTGGGAAGAATGTTTTCTCCAAGTCCTTGTTGGTAATGGCTTTAGAAACATGGACTCTGCCTTTTGGCTAGCTGTTAGTGTATGATTGCAAAATGAAGAAAATCTATCTGAGGCCACATGAAAAGTCATCCCTAAGCAATTTTTCCAGCTCAAAAAGAAATTAGTTTTGAGCATGTGTGACATATGGTCATTCAGTGCTCTCTTGGGATAACTTTAAAATTTCTCTCATCAAATAATTACATTTTACATTCAGCTTAAAATGAAATATGCAGAATTCAAAGAAGGGTTTGCATCATTCATACTGCCACAATGTTACTAACGTCAGGAAATGGGTTGTGCATCGATACGAATCAGCCAGAGTTCTTAATTGCCAGGCATAGGTACCAACTCTGATTGTCCAAACTTTGGAGAGAACCTTGAAAGAAACTCAGGGAACTTATAGAATGTCTGAGAAGTCTGTGGAATCAAGCTATGGATACTTTCTGAGAGATACTGGAGAATAGTGAGCTGCATAACTTGATAACACCATAAAAATGGTGCTGTAAGGGCACCAATGCCATCTCTGCTAAGCAATGAATGCCACTGGCAGCATATACTCGACAGTATTGCTGGCCTCATTACAACAATATAGCTGTTTTAATAGCTCTGGACTCTGAGTATTGGGTAGATCCACTTCATCTGTCAAAAGTACACTTTAGAAAAAGTTGCTAAATCAAATCTCTAGACTATTCATACTATTTAATGAGGGGCATGCTCTGTCCTTTATTCAGATCTCACAGTGGAAAAATTTCCATATAAAGCAGAGACATTCATACTCTGGTGGTAAAGAAAAACTATCTATATACCCTTTTTCTTCTGAGCTATTATGCATTATCCAAGAAAGCTTTATCAGGCAGTATGGGCTAGGTAATGCCACAGTAACAAATACTTCCGTATCTTAGTATCTTTAACCAAAAAGGTTTCTTTCATTCATCATGCCTATGAATTTCAAGGCCAATAAGATATTTGTGCCATATTGTCCTCATTGTGGAACAGAGGTTGATGTGGCCTATAGCATTTAGAGCATAGTATAATGGCAGAATACATGTATAGGTGTAGTGGCAGGAAAAAAAGGAAATCAATGAATTGTGCACTAGATTTTAAAGGCTTCCACACATATCACTTTTCCTCACATTTTCTTAGCTAACTCAAAGCAAATGGCTATGTCCTCCATCTTCAGAAGAGACAACTTAAAGGTCCTATGCAGGGGTCTGGAAGTTCTTGTTGGCTTGTAATGTTTTTTTCCCCCCAATGGGAGAATGGCTGATATAAGATAGTTTAATTAGGTGAAATGTGACTCTGGACATTGGCATAAGTTAAAAGACATTTTGTCTTTCCATGAACACCAATATCCAATGGAATAAAAGGTACAAGTGCAATAAATCTCTCATTTGGAAAGGGGAAAGGATGGAAACAAGGAAAACACTGAAATTCTACTGGGGAGATTGTTTTCAGTGCCTTTACTGGGTGTTTATATCACAAGGCTGCTTCCCTTTTCCATGCTGTTCTGTGGACCTTGGTTCCATACTCTGCAATGTCTTTCCTTATATTTGATTTTTTTAAAAAAGAGGATGTTAGGGTTCATGTTGTCTCTGGAGTGTCATTAGCTCACTTAGTTCACTTCTAACTCATGAGTGATTGAGGTTCAAACTTCTTTTTAGGTTTCAAATATTCACTGTCTTCTTTTGTTGGATTTAATATTGTGTTAGTCAACCTTTCATTGCTGGGACACAATACTTGACAAAATAAACTTAATGAAGGAAAGACTTATTAATATATCAAAGACTTATTTTGGCTCATGGTTTCAATGTGTAGTTACTTAGCCCCATCACTTTGGGTCTTTGGTGAGGCAAGACATCATGGCAAGGAAATGTGTCATGGAACAGAACTACTCACCTCATAGTAGCTGGAAAGTAGAGGGGGCGGGGAAGGGACTAGGTACAAAATATGCCCTTCAAGGACTTGTCCCCAATGACCTACTTGTCCTCCATGTATACCTCACCTCCTAATGTTTATAACACCTCCCACCAGTGCTGCCATCTGGAAGGATCAAGTCTCCAACAGATAAACCTTTGGAGGACATTTCAGATGCAAACTGTAACAGATATGTTACTTTGAAACAATTGTAGACTCAAATGCAATAGTAAAAACAACACACCCATGTACACTTCACCAGTTTTCCCTAATTATCTTATTCAGATTTCATCAGTTTTATAGGTAAGGGTGTGTGTGTGTGTGTGTGTGTGTGTGTACACTGTGTTTAGTTCTATGCATTTCATCATATGAATATGATGGTGTATCACCATCATAGTAAAGATTAGAACAGGTCCTATTATTATAAGAATCACTCTGCTGCCCCTTTGTAACTACAACCCCATCCATTACCTCTGAGAACCACTAATCTCTATAATATTTCTATAATTTTGTCATTTTGAGACTACTATATAAATTAAAATATATAGTCTGCAACCTTCTGGGATGGGCTCTTGTTACTCACCATGATTCACATGGGACACATTCAAGTTGATGAATATCTTACAGCATTTATTCTTTTTTCATAACATTATTATTCCATAATATAGACAAACTACAGTATTTTAACCATGATATTTGAGTTTCTTCCAATTTGAGGGTACTATAAATACAACCATTATGAACTCTCAAGTTATTTGTATAAATATATGTTTTCATTTCTCCAAGATCAAAGTCTAAGAGAGTGAGTTTGGATTATATGTCAATTAAACAAACAGTTTTATAATCAACTGATGACCTGTTCCTAACATTTTACTTTCCCACCCAAAAGACTGCAGTAATTCACCTTCTCTGTATCACCAAAATTTGGTATTCTGTGAATTTTTTTTTAATTTTAGTCAGTCTGTAAGATATCTCATTGTGGTTTTAATTTACATTTCCCTAATGGGTTATTATAGTAAATAAATTTTAATCAGTATTTCCCCTTCAGTGAAATGTCTTTTCTTGTCCAGTTTCTAATTTGACTTTTTAATCTAAGATTTCTTTGTGTATTCTAAATGCTAAGCTTTTGCTGAATATGTGTCTTGCACAAATTTTTTCTCACTGTAAAATTTGTCTTTTTATCCTTTTATCAGAGTAAAACTTTTTAATTTTGTTGAGGTCTAATTTATCAATTTTTTGCTATTATGTTTTTTGGCATCAAATATAAGGATTTATTCTGAAGATTTTTTTCTTGCATGTTTTTTCTTAAAAACTTTATCATATTACTCTTTACCAGTTTCTTTTAATCTAAGATGGTAGTTTTATTTTTTTAGGATGATACATTCAAAACTTTAGTACTTTTCTTATCTGTTTGATTCTGTTTAGTATCATATACCCACATCTATATTAATAGTGTTTTGAGATATAATTCACATATATGCAGATTTCTTTGAATCTCATTTCTATGTTTTTTTATTCTTATTCCTCTTTTTTCTTCCTCCTCTTTCTTCTTTTTGTCTTTTAAACTTTAGTTTTCTTCTTTCCTTCTCCTCCTCCTTTTTTTCTTCTTCTCTCTTTGAACAATATTTATTGAAAACAAACTCTCAGCTTGTGAATATATTGAATGCATGCTATGCTGAATACTTTCCATTTAATAGTCACAATCATCCTATGGAGAAGGAACTATTTTAATTTTTTTCTATTTGTTAAGAAAAAGATCAGAGACTTGGAGAGTTTAAAGAAATTATTTTGAACTTAAAACCAGCAAGTGGTTAAGGCAGAATAAAAATTAATTCAATCTGACTTCAGATTTCTCCCAACTTGTACTGAATTGGGAGGCACATCTATAACAATACAGATTATATACATTCCAGTTTTTACACATCAATGATATTGTTATTATATACATATTGATATTTATATATTACTATATACACATTGATATTGATATATTATATGCACATCAGTGATACTGTTATATGAAGCATTACTAAACCAAAAATGAACAGAAAAAAAAGCTGATTATAACATATTGTCATTCCAGTGGGTTTTTACCTCAATCGTTTCCCTGCTTACTAGTGTTAATTACAGCTCTTACTTATGGGGTTCCTAGTGGAGTGATTCTAAAGCAAGGTGCCTATAAGGTGCCTATAAGACTTTCACCTTTCTTGGATGAGCTCTGTATTCTCAGAGCCCTGCAACATAAATTGGAACTGAAGTACCAGGGGGAGCATGAGAAATAGTGCAGAGTGACAACATGCTATGTCAGTGCTTGCAATTATAGGATCTTAATATCTGGATCACTGAACTACTATAGCAATGATATATTGAGCCTGGGAGTAGTGTGTCTCCATCATGGAAGACAGATCTCTGAAGAAAGGTCTGAGGAGTTTCTGTGGAGAAGGGGAAACTTGATTCAGGACCAATAGGGTTCTTGCCATATGTGAGGGAAAAGAATTTCCACATGGGCTAGTCAAAGGCATAGATACATATTTATTTAGGAAAGTAGATACATAATTAATGGGCAATTCCTTTGGGGTAAAGCAAGGAGAAGGTATTAAGTGAGAATGTGGATCACCTCCAGGGGAAGAGACAGCAATCCATTGGTGTGATGTGTTAACATTTATAGAGGGACAATTGCTAGAGCCTGGACAATTGCTAGAGGTGGATCCAGGACAGAGTTACACAATTCTGTACCAGTTTTCCTTGTGCTTGCACATTGTCCTTCTGTTACTTTTGCAGACAAGGCTCAGAAGTTCATAGTTGTTCATAGTTGCTTTCTGAATTTTAATGGTTTATGAACACTTCCTTTAAGACTCAGTACCCCCAGCCCCCTATTTCTAAATTTCTATCTCAGTTCTGCTGGCTGCAAGGCCCTCCTGCTTTTGTAGACAATTCAGTCCAAAGCTTTGATAGGAACAGTTCTTAGAGACCAACCTGTGGGCAGTTAGGCCCCACTGATACTATAGGACTGTGTCCTGATGACTTTGAAGAAAGAATTCTGCACGACCTTGAGGAGTCACTCCAAATGTTGTGTTGCAAAAATGTTCTAAACCCAATTTTGGAGAAATTCTATAGTTTGTTTAACAACAGAGATATGTCACATGACAGTTCTTGTTTTCAGAGGAGCCCATCTGCTTGAACCTAGATATTTTGCATTTAATATTTGTTTTAGAAGCCAAAGGACCATATCTTAGGTTTGCTTCTTCATTTTTCTTATTTTAAAGCCAATCTTATAACTATAAGCCTGTGTCTTCTTGCAAATTTATAATAGAATCAATTATCCAATAATGATCCCGTATTCCATGGAAAAAATGAGAGGGAGGAAGAGAGAGAGAGAGAGAGAATTCATTTTTTTTCTTTTCTTTTTTTTTAAAAAGGACGCACTAACTCAAAAAACCCAAGCCCTAAATCAAACCAAGTTAGCAAACATACATGGCTGGTTCTGCTACCTGAACTTATTGTCCGATTCTCCATGCTTCGTAAGTACAATAAAGTCTGAAAGATTATATTTCAGCTTCCTATCAAATTTGCATTCAGTTGCAGTGTGGTTCCCTTTCAGATCCCCACCCATGTCCTCCTTAGCATTCAACCATAGGTGCTTCACCATTGAAGGAATGTTACATCTTTTAGATATTGCTACAGACAAGAAGACATAAATGAGAGTTAATAACCCTCAAATGTGCCTATTTCCCTTTCCTATAAATTAAAGCATGCTTTCCTACTGAATTTTGCAAGAAGGAAAACAGACTCCCTCCTGCTGATGTGAGGAAGCAGTGCTAAATCTCCCTCAAGATTCACTTTGGCTTCTTACAGCTGTATGTTAGTACCTTTTTATATGCAATTTTACTTCATTTAGTCTTTAAGGTTGTGCCTGAGGTTAGTTTAAAAGGTTAGTTAAATGTTAATGGATGTTAATGCTGCAATTAAATTGTTAAATCAATTGAAAACTGTGGCTCCATCTCTATCTGCGTTAGTGCCGGCCTGAGCTGCATTGGCGTATAAATTAAAAGCTGTAAATCTAGTGAAGTCTAATTAGAGACCAAATTTCTCATTTATCTTATTTTCACAGGACTGTAAGCACTGATAGATAATCAACGAAGGGCTAAAACTTTTTAACATTAAAAAACTATTTTATCTATTTCAGGATTCAGGTGACTGATTATAATTCAGATCCAATTACTGTAAAAGGTCATATGTGAAATGAAGTTCTTTCAGACACTCTAAGTTTTATTTTAGAAGTTTGCATACAGCCCACTACCATCCCCATCCCCAAAAGCAAATATAAATACATTATTCAAGACCGACTTTAATGGCATCTTAGAGTAACCTTGGCACTAAACAGTGTCTTTAATAGACAACTACATTAACCGAAAGGAGTAAAAACGGATTTGGATGCTTTGTGGGAAATTCTTCAGGGAGCAAAATTAAGCTTTCATGGGTGTCTAAGGTGACAACTGTTCATTGTTGTTTCAAATTGGCTGTTACCATCTTGCTTTACCCAATGTCTGAGAACATGTGCATATAAAGAGTTCAAATGAAAGGATTTGTCAAGCTTAATCCTCCTCAGTTCACCACTGCAGAAGTATCCTGTTGAAATTATTCTCTGTGTGACAAAACCTTGGTTCTACAATATTTGATGATAATACCTTTTAGAAAATCTATTTTCCCCATTTTCCAAATTCTGGCAGAAAATGATGTGCCAACTGTAGCTGTTGATATTATACAAATAATAGCAAACAAATAATATTAAACAAATAATTTACACCTACTCAGAAAATTTTTTAAAAATGCCTAAAAGGTAGGAACATGCAAAAATTCCGGTTTGCAAAGCTATTCCTCTGGTGGTGGTATATTAATGATCTTATGAAAAACGATCTTATGAAAATTTTTCTTGAATGTTAATTTCTATAATAAAATTTTCTGCCAAGAAAATACTACTATAGAACAAGTTATACATGGATGTTCCACAAGAAGTCTTCACTCCTCAGACAAAGGTAACCCATGCCCTTCCTCAGATTCTAAGTCTAGTTCCAGCATTGATTAAACTATAGAATATCACAGAGTGAATCGCTGAGAAGAATGAATGTTCTGAACTTTTTGCTTTCTTAATATTGTCATGAATTCAGATACTCTAAAACTTTTGATCATAGACATTGTAGGAAAAATGCCACATTAGGTTGCCTGTCCCCTGAAGCAAATGAAAAAGATTTTCTATTTCTTTTTTTCATTCTTAAAGGAGCACTGAGTTTCTGACAAGACTGTTTCTTTTTTCCCTCTCCTGTCCTCGTCCTCCTTCTCCTCCTCCTCCTCCTCCTCTTTCCTCTTTGCAAGCATTCTAAGCTCAACATCTAACTCACTGTGGCCAACTGAACAAAATCAATCTGTACTCATAAATTGTTATGACTTTCGGGAGGAGTGGGCTGCAAGATGTCAATGGGGACTCTTACATTGAAATGGTGCAGATAGTTTTCCATATAAGCACATGGCAGAAAGGAAGAAGCACACACTCTCTCTTGTTCTTAAGACTGATACCAAAAGCAATAGCTAAACACACTACCTTGGCTTTATTTTGTACTACTCCTCTGCATGTAGAAAGATTCTGGGAAATTCTTTGAGTAGGAAAGCTGGAATGGAATCATAGCTGTCCCTGGACCCGTCTTATGGGAACAAGAACGATCCTTCCATCCTTCCTTCCCTCCCTCCCTCCCTTCTTTCTCTCCCTTCCTTCCTTCCTTCCTTCCTTCCTTCCTTCCTTCCTTCCTTCCTTCCTTCCTTCCTCCCTCCCTCCCTCCCTCCCTCCCTCCCTCCCTCTCTCTCTCTCTCTCTCTCTCTTTCTTTCTTTCTTTCTCTTTACATGGAGACAGGCAACTTTCCACTATGGCTTCATGATCTCAGAGAGATCTGAAGATAAAATTTAAAATCATACTTTTAAAATAAATTCTTTTGATTTACACTTTTTTTTTCCCAACACAAACAAACACATTTAATTTTCTACAAGTCACTAGTGTGTCAACATAAAACTTCTTCAGCTCCAGTTCTAGGGCCGGTGGAGAGCACAGGTGGAAGTGATTTCATTGGCAGCAGGAGAGGTTGTAGAGACCTGAGCAAGGTTCATTCCCATTGGAGGAAGGCAGGACCAGGCAGAGCTTCAGAACCTCAGATCTGGAGGCAACAAGCGAAAAAGCTCAAACCTGGATTTCCATGTATTTTCCATGGTGTCTGGCAGGTTTCTCACCCTTTCCCAACTGGCTTTTTCTCATTATTTTCTTGGCTCTTATTAATCCACATTCCCATGGTTTAAATCTTGATTGCAGGAGAGTGTGAATGTTTGCTCTTTCGGCTCTTAATCTGATTCATGATCCCCAAATTCCTATATCTAAAAATTTTATAACCATTTATGCTTAGACTCATTGATTCATTTACTCTATTTATTTATTATTGAGAGTCAACAAAATGGCAACCACTGTACCAGGCATTATAAATTCAAAAGTAAACAACACAAACTACTTATCCCTTTAATATTTATAAACTGGGGAGATAGAAACAAAAACAACAAAGAACAAATAAAAATCTAATATAATTTCAAAAAAAGATAAGAAAAATTTAAGTGAGAAAAGAGACTATTTGTATATTGGTTTAAGTCTAGAAACCTAGAAATCTATTTTTTCTCTTCTTTTACCCACTGTCCTTCCAACCTTCTCATTGGTATTTGCACTTTATTATAATCCCTGAGGTATAGGCTAAAAGTATAAGACCATCTTATAGAGAAGAAATTGATGCTCAGTGGAGTTCAGTGAATGGTCAGGAATTAAAAAACCAGTCAATGGTGGACCCAAGGTTCACTTGAATACAGACCTTCTGATACTCATCTTCTCTTTTCTCCCTCTGCCTCAGAAGGGGACCTGCAAATGAGACAAGAAGGTCAGTGAGTTTCCTATATTTATCCCACCACTGAAAGTTCCCGTCTTACCAAGTTTACCCTATCTTTTCTGGTAATTTCTATTGAGAGTTGGGCATTAGTTGCCACCAACAATTTTTGAGGCAGTGTATTCCCGGCCACACACTTTCTTCTGCATTACTTTGCAACTATTCCCTCATCATTTTATGTCTGTCCTGCCTACATAGCTATATAATAAGTTCCTAAATAAAAGAAACCAAGTCATCTGATTTCATGTATAGTGTTGGTACTCAATAAATGCTTCCTTCCTAGATTTCAGCCATTGTTGATGCAATAAACAAGAAATCAATGACAAAAATTGAATCAAAGTGAGTAACTGCTTGATATAATATTGAATATTTTACAAACTGGGGAATGAAAGAGATCACTGGGAATCTAAAGAACAAGTAGATTTTGGCTAAAGAAGAGGAGAAAAGGAGAAGATGAATTAAGTGGGTCTCAAAGATTTCAATGAATTTGAGCCTCAGGATGACATGAAGAGAGCTAGGGCTTCTTTTTTTAAAAATTTAATTATTTTATTTAAATGCGTTTCAAGTCATAGTACATATACAGAGCTCAATTTTCCCATTTCTCTGGTTGCAAACCAGATAGAGTCACACCATTTGTGTCTTCATACATGCACCAAAGGTAGTGATGACAATCTCAATCAACCATCATTACTATACCCATTTCCCTTTCCTTCCTCCCACCTCCCCCCTGCCGTATCCAGGGTTCCTCCATTTCACCTATTTTCCCCATTCCCACCCCACTTATGTATCCTCATCCACTAATCAGAGAGAACATTCAGCATTTGGTTTCTTGGGATTGGCTTACTTCACTAAGCATAATGTTCTCCAATTCCATCCATTTGCCTGCAAATGCCATAATTTTATTCTCTTTTATTGCTGAATAATATTCCATTGTGTATATGTACCACAGTTTCTTTATCCATTCATCTATTGAAGGGCATCTGGGTTGTTTCCCTAGTTTTGCAATTGTGAATTGTGCTGCTATAAACATTGAGGTGACTGCTTTATTGTAGTGTGCTGTTTTTAAATCTTTAGGGTATAGGCCAAGGAGTGGGATAGCTGGATTGAATGGTGGTTCTATTCCAAGTTTTTAAAGAAATCTCCAAACTGCTTTCCAGATTGGTTGCACCAATTTGCAGTCCCACCAGCAATGTTTGATTGTACCTTTTTCATCGCATCCTCACCAGCACTTTTATTGTTGCTGGTATTTTGGATAGCTGCCATTCTGACTGGTGTGAGATGAAATCTGAGCGTGGTTTTGATTTGCATTTCTCTAATGGCTAGAGATGATGAACATTTCTTCACATATATATTTATTGACTGTATATCTTCTTCTGAGAGGTTTCTATTCAGCTTTTTAACCCATTTATTGATTGGGTTGTTTGTTTTTTTGGTGTTAAGTTTTTTGAGTTCTTTATATATCCTGGAGATCAGTGCTCTATCTGATGTGCGTGTGGCAAAAATTTGCTCCCAGAATGTAGGCTTTCTGTTCACTTCATTGATAGTTTCTTTTGCTGAGAAGAAGCTTTTTAGTTTAAGTCCATCCCATTTATTGATTCTTGCTTTTATTTCTTATGCTATAGGAATCTTGTTAAGGAATTCGGGACCTAATCCAACGTGATGGAGATTTGGGCCTACTTTCTCCTCAATTAGATGCAGGGTCTCTGGTCTAATTCCTAAGTCTTTGACCCACTTTTAGTCGAGTTTTGTGCATGGTGAGAGATAGGGGTCAAGTTTCATTTTACTGCAAATTGATTTCCAGTTTTCCCAGCACCATTTGTTGAAAAGGCTATCTTTTCTCCAATGAATGTTTTTGGCACCTTTGTCTAGTATGAGATATTTGTATTTATGTGCATTACTCTCTGTGTCTTCTATTCTGTACCATTGGTCTACATGTCTATTTTGGTGCCAGTACCATGCCGTTTTTGTTACTATTGCTTTGTAGTAAAGTTTAAGGTCTGGTATTGTGATGCCTCCTGGAGAGCTAGGGCTTCTTGTTATGGATGTTCTCATGAACCAAAGACGTATCATGTACTTACCAGATGTCACAGGTTCCCTGTCATACACAGTGATGACTGAAGTAAATATGGTACTCTTCTCAGGCTGACAGGTTAACTAGGGAAGACAGAGAAATTAAAAAAGAGTCCAAATAAGTACATTTGATGGGAATTCATAGGAGCACATAACTTCTGGAGGAGGAGGGATCAAGAGAATCTCTCTAAAGGAAGTGCTTTTTGACACCTGAGGTGTTATTAATGGAAGATCAATCCTGGAAAATGTGGGTTAGACTAAGTCACATGGTGCTAACAAAATGTGGAAGTCAGAGCAATGATGGGAGTTTGTCAAAGGTACACAGCAATCAATGGAAAGAGTTCCCAATGACCCAAGCTGGAATTATTTGAGCAAAAAACTAAAGCTATTTGGGTTATAATTTAAAACATTTTAAAAATTTCTAAATCAATACCATTATAAATAAATGAGTGAATTAATAAATAATTGGGGAAACAAACAAATATTCTATGCAGAAGAATTCCAAACAATTTATATAGACATGTTACTCTCAAGAAGGGGAAACACAACTCTACACTTCCCACTGTGTACACAGTGACTTCCTTCCAAAGAGCACAGGATGGAAGGGGATGTAGAATATAACTTTAGAGTAGAGACATCTTAAAAACACTGTCTCAGCCAAGTCATCAAAGTTAATGTCATCAGTGATAATTATAGTCATCACATGCAACCTTGATAGGAATTGAGTTGAATGGTATTTCATCTGTGGTCTTCATTCCAAAGACACAGAATCTTGGTCTACTCATGAGGACAACATGAAACAAATCCCAGTAAACTGGCACTCTATAAAGTATCTGACCTGTGCTTCTCAAAATTGTCAAGGTCATCAAAAACAAGGTAAGTCTGAGAATCTGCAACAGCCAAGACAAACCAAAGGAGACATGATAACTAAATGTAATGTAGTATTCTGGATGGAGGCTTGGAACAGAAAAAACAAAAAAGACATGGAGTGAAAATTGAGAAAGTCTACATAAACTATGGACTTTAGTTAAAAACAATTGCTGCTTAATGTTTACTCTTTAGTAAATGTACCATAGCTATCCAAGAGTTTAAGCATAGAGAAACTGGGTACAGGATATAGGATAACCACCTTCATTATCTTCATACTATTCTATAAATCTAAAACCATTTTAAAGGTAAAGTTAATTTTAAAAAATTACATTCTGAATCCCTACTCTTTTTCAAGCATAAACTTATACTTTCAAGAGCCTGTTGGTCTGTTCCAGTGGGATGTTTTGCAGGAACTACAAATCAAGTTTTTCAAATCCAAACTCATCTTTTTGAGCATCAGTCTACTTGGTGTCATGATTTCAATGTCTATCACAGGTACCACACCATTATTTTATAAGCCAGCCAGTCTGGAAACTTGACAGTCATCATTTGTTTCTCCCTTCTCTAACCCCACTGACATCAGTTGCTATACACACACCATCATTTCTCCTTGTATGTCCAAGAGTTAATTAGTGTTGCCAGCATACAATTCCTATCATGTATTCTTCTAAAAGATGGGAAGTAGCTACTTGCTGCCTGACATAATCAGTTAAAACCTCTCAGCTTGGCATTTAAGTTCCTTTGTGCTGTAGTTCCACTATTTTTTTCCCAGTCTTTTTCCCCTGATTTCTCTACAGAACATCTCAGCCTCATTCTTACTACATCTCACAAGGTGTCTTAGCACCTATCTTTCTTCCTCGGAACCTCTAAAAGTGTAGTGAATGCTGATTCCATATCAGGCAGGGATCATGTGTTTATGTTCCAGAAGGAAGGGAATAGGTAAGCTAACATTTCCTCTGTTTCCAGAAAAGCTCCTCGCTGATTCCATATCTGCCTCGTTGACCTTCTACACTGTTTTCTTCTCCTGCATTTTGCTTTTGAAATCTACCTCTCCTTTCAGCATTTATTCAGAGATATAGGCACTTGGGTAATATGGGTACTGTGTTAAAGCAGATGATGGCTTAAAATCCGGCTTTGCATTTTAATATTTATATAATTAGACAACCTATTTCTCCTCTAAGCATATAATTGCTCATCTGTGAAAAGGGGATTTGGGATGAAATATACAAAATGAAGTATTTAACATAAGTTCTTGGAGCACAAAGAGTTTTAAAAATTTATTTTAAGATTCTTGCTTCAAGGTCAGCATCCTAGGAAGTCTGGTCTGAGGTATCTGCCCGCCATCCTTGGACTCACTGGTGTTTTGTTTGGATATCCTGCATTCTACCTTTCAAGTTCTCCTTTGCCCCATGGTTATTTGTATTTTTGAGCAATTCTGGACAATAACCTAGTCTATGTCATCATTTATTTCTTGACAAATAAAGATAATGATTGTTCTTCCCTCGAAGACTTCTTTGAAAATTAAATGAGTTTACATGTACAGAGCATTTAGAATAATGCCTTGCATGTAATCATTGGTAAATGTTTTGATTGTTATAACTGTTATTATCTTATCTGCCAAGTGAGAGTAGGCAATGAGACTTATTTATCTCTATATTACCTAAGTGATAAAAGAAAATAAAGCCAAGTATATAGCAGCTGCTCAATGAAGGCAGTAGATCCAATGGCTAGAACCATGAACCATCAAGGTGCAGAGAATATGAGGAAGAAGACAGATACTAAAAGAATCATATAGAAAGAATAAAATAAAAAGTGTGAAATTTCTGAGAATGAGTTGCATTAAATAATGCACTCATTGTTGATGCCTGATGAATAACTGAGCAACACTAATGTAACTTCTTCCATACTCAGACATACATTTACCTTACAGAATAAGTTGTGTTATGGTTTGTATGTAAGATGTCCACCCAAACCTCATGTGTGAGACAATGCAAGAACATTCAGAGGTAAAATGATTGGTTATGAGATCCTTGATCCAATCAGTTAATTAATTTCCTGATAGGGATTAATTGAGTATTAACTGAAATTGGGTAGGTTGTGGCTGGGAGAGGTGGGTCATTGGGAGCTTGCCTTTGGAGTATATATTTGGTGAGCTGAGCTTAGTCTCTGTCTCTCTCTGCTTCCTTATCATCATGTGAACTGCTTTCCTCCACCACACTCTTCCACCTTGATGTTCTGCCTCACTTTGATCCCCGAGAAATGGAGCCATCAGTCTATGGACGGAGACCTCTGAAACTTTGAGCCCCAAAATAAACTTTTCCTCCACTAAAATTGTTCTTGCCAGGTCTTTTAGTCACAGTAGCAAAAAATCTGAATAAAGAAAATTACTAAATAATATTATGCAATAAATCAACGTCCAACATTAAACATGAGACCATACTCTCCAAATTTTAAGTCTAAGGAAATGTTTACGTAAGTTATGACTTGATTTTAATGATGATTATAGTTGTTTCAAATTATGTTGATTGATTAAATAACTTATATTGGGAGTTTTGATGTAGAAGATGATGGTATGTTTAAGAAACAATGCATAGTGCCCACATTGTTCCAATATAAACATAAAATAAAATAGCTTGTCATCTATTGAAGATCATTTTTTCTCTTGTACAATATGAGCTGAAATGGACTATCCTGATAATGTTGCAGTGAGTCTTAAATTTTCTGTCTTCCTACTTTGTCTTTAATATCTTCTGTCCATGACCTTTGAACATGGATAAGAGCCTTAAACAAAATTGCAATAGACTCCATCCATTAGAAATATTATACACGAATTCTCTTGTTTGAAAGAGAATGAAAGAGTATTTGAGTGGTTTTTTTTTAATTTTTAATCAAGCAGGACTCTAGAATTCCACATACACTCTTCTGTGTGTCATCTTTGGTGAATCATTAGCATACTCTAAATTCAGAGATAGAATTCAAATTTATCAGACCATTTAAGAAGAGAAAGGGCATCATCAGAAAAATCCAACCCAGATATGGAACCACCTTCAGCCTGCCCTGAAGTAGGTGACATGAAGAATCCCATTACTTTTATGGGCTTGACCTGATCCCTCATAAAACTTTCCTCTGTAAGTTCCCAATATAGTATTAATCCTGGAGACATCCAGAAAGGGAAATGAAACCCTTTCAGCTTGTATTTAAACTTGACCCCAAAGCACATGTTTATTGGCCTTATAAACCCAATGTAACCATAGCATTCATCGGTCAGGAAAAGGGGCTGTGACAAAGGGTGATTTGTCACCAGTGATGACATCATTACTATCACTTTTATTGTCATAAAATCTGTCCAAGCACCTTTTTTGCAAGGCAGCAAACAATAATCATTTGAGGGAATAGCCAGACA
The DNA here is from genome assembly GCA_004024805.1 of Geosciurus inauris. Lineage (NCBI taxonomy): Eukaryota > Metazoa > Chordata > Mammalia > Rodentia > Sciuridae > Geosciurus > Geosciurus inauris. The sequence continues at coordinate 71,956 of PVHX01005954.1, forward strand.
TGTGGCCCCTGTTAGAAGTTCACCAAGACCCTATCAGAAGCAAAAGCTAAAAGGATCTGGCATACCTACAGGAAGAATGCATTGATCAAGCAGGTAAAAGGATTATTAGAGAATAAGTCATATTTGCTAGCAATCATGTCTTTTATTTAACAGTTCTACTCTAGGATGTTAGACAGGTCTATGGGGTTGGTTTTAGAATGTGAATTGGTCTGTAATTTCTAAGTTCTTCTTCCTTTCTTTCCTCCTCCCCCAATGGTTCTGTAAAAAGCCAGTATAGCTGGAAGACGGGTGTGCTGGTCTTAGAGAATTGTGGCAGTCAAGATTAGCTCACTACATCTAAGGTCTTATCATTATCCCCCACCCCCACTGAATTACCAGAATATGAGGGTACACGATGAGCACCAGACAGAAGACATTAGGTCCCAAAGGCATAACTTTATCTTAAAAATTAGTCTGCAGCAAGGGTCTTGCCACAGGCTAACCCAGAGAAAATTTTAGTGAGCAATTTTCCTTCCTTCCTTCCTTCCTTCCTTCCTTCCTTCCTTCCTTCCTTCCTTCCTTCCTTCCTTCCTTCCTTCTTTCCTTCCTCCCTCCCTCCCTCCCCCGCCCTTGGTGCATACTTTCCCCACCCCCACTCCTCTTGGCAGTCTGAGCCAAGTTTGTTGCTTGCAGCAGAAAGACTCAAACGTTTTCGTGATCCGACTGTTTTCAAACAGGCTGGGCTCCTGTGAGCCTTACCAGCTGTGACTAATAGCAAAGAGAAGGGAGGAAGAAGCTTCTCGGGCCTGCAGGCTTCAGACAGGCAGGCTCTGGGGGAAACAAGAGAAAGCCATTAACTAACCACAGTGTTATCTTGATTCTCTCGGAGAAACGAGCCAGGGACGCCTAATGAACTAGCCTTAACGTTTCAAACTGAATGTGCCTCTGGGAACTCTACCAGAACAAACAGTGTGACAGATCAATGCTTGGTTCCTATATCAAGAGGAAAGGTTATTTGCTCCTCTAAGGAATTAGGGGATTAGTATATCTCTATGATATACTTTCACTCCTTTTAAAATTTAACTTTTCTTAGTACGTTAAGGGATAAGTAGTGGAAAGTGAATGGTAGTGTGGACCAAGGGGTGGGAGAATTATTTACACATACTGGTTTCACAGTTCACTTACAAATAGGAGAGATTCCTGTAAGATAGAAGAGCATTTCTTTTTGCACTTTTTAGATCATAGTTCATTTTTTTTTTGTTGTTGTTATCAATGCTCCACACAGGTAGACATTTCAAATAAAACCATGCAGTCTTCAATTCCTGAGCCTCAGACTGAGAGGCAGGTCAAGGTGCAGGCATGCAACACTCGCCTATTCAGTTCAATAATCCTCAAGTGGCTACTAGTCTGAGATTTTCAAAAGGTGACTGGGTTTCATAACCAAATCCTCCAAGCTGCTCATTTTCAGGGAGGCTTAAATACATCAGTTATTATTTTGAAGAATCAATGGTTCTTGATATAAAGTGATATAAGATATCAAGTTTTTACCTCTTCAGTTGATAATGAGAGACTGACATATTATGTCATTCGTGAGGGTGACTAAAGGGAATGCCATTTGGACCCTTGCAGAAAACTGGTTTTGAATTCCCAAATTCAAAGACAGAAAAAGAATAAGAAGAAAAGAAAAAAGAAAATGGTTCCAATCGATGTCCCAGTTCAAGAAGCCCTTGTTCAGGTCAGATTCACGTGTGAATCCTACTTATTTTTCTTCGTTCTTACAGAGGACTTTCATTTGAATTAGGTGAGAGGGACTTTTTGGAAGTGCTAATTTCCAGCTAGCAGGATGCCCTGTCTTTATGACAATTTAGCTTTAATAAACTAATAAACCTCCTAGTATCTATACTCTCCTGAAACTCAAGTATGCTTTAGGAATCACAATCTAAGCAGACCCTAAATGTAAGAAAGGTCTATCCCTGAGGATTTACCCAAAATACACCTCTTTTGCACCTCTTATTCATCAACATGCCTGCCTCCTGGCAAAGATCATTGAAATAGTGCTACAATATGCAGGTAAGGTATTTGTGGACATTTAACTTTTTCAAAGCCTTAAAAAGTGCATGCTTTGACCCAGCATGTCATATTTCAATAATATTTCTAAGAGAATAATCAAGAATGTATGCAGAATCTACCTAAGCTAAAATTTATTACAACACTAATAATGTTAGAATATGCTTTTCCAAATATTTTATGTCCCTACTCACGTCATAAAATCACTGGCTTAGAAAGCATCTATTTTACATAACAAAACAAATACTAAGCAAATCAGTTCTTTATTTAAAATAAAAAATGGGAAATTTAGGTAAATCTCACTTGAATTTTTATAGTACATTACTCTACTTGGACTGCCCTAACAAAATACCACAGACTGGGTAGCTTAACAGCAGAAATGTATTTCCTGTATTTATGGAAGTTGGAAATTCCAAGATCACGGAACTGAGAAGCTGGGTTTCATTCTGAGGTCTCTTATCATGACTTGTAGGTGGTGCCATCTTGCTGTGTGCTCATATGACTTTTTCTTTATTAGGGTGGTAGGGTTAAAGACCGAGAGGGAGAGAGAGAAGGAGCAGGAGAAGAATGAGAAGGATAAGGAGGAAGAGGGGGAGTACAAGCTCTCTGAAACTCTCTGGCATTTCTTCTCATAAGGACACAAATCGTATTAGATCAGGGCCCCATTTGTATGACCTCATTTAACCTTAATTATTGTACATCCTTACAGACTCTATCTCCAAACGCAGCCACACTGGGTATAGGGTTTTAACATATGAATTTGGGGAGAGAAGCAAACATTGAGGCCATAACATGAATTTCCTGGTTAGTGGAATTTTTTGTTAATTATATATCCTTTATATAAGTAGCTCAAAGACATTTTGCTGAGTTTCAACTAAGACTATATTATTAGACCAAAAACCCATCACCAACTGCCTGGTGAAAGTTTTCCCTATTGCCTTTCACACAGGCAGTTAGAAGAGCTTTTTTTTTTTGATTCATGATACACAAATGGAACGTAAGTTTTCATTTCTCTGGTTGAACACAATATAGAGTTACACCATATGTGCAGTCATACATGTACCTAGGGCATTGTTGTCCATCTCATTCTACCATCTTTCCTGCCCTCGTGTCCCATCCTCTCCCTTCCCACCCCTTTGACCAAGGCTTCTCCATTCTTCCCATGTCCCCTCCCCCATTATAGATCAGCATCCACTTATCAGAGAGAACATTCAGCCTTCAGTTTTAGCATGATGTTCTCCAACTCCATCCATTTACCTGCAAATGCCATAATTTTATTCTCTTTTAATGCTGAATGATATTCCATTATGTGTATATATCACAGTTTCTTTATCCATTCATCTACTGAAGGGCATCTAGGTTGGTTCCAAAGTTTAGCTATTGTGAATTGAGCTGCCATAAACATTGAAATGGTTGCATCACTGTAGTATGCTGTTTTTAAGTACTGTGGGTATAGATCAAGGAGTGGGATGGCTGGGTCAAATGGTGGGCTCCACTCTTAACTAGCTGTGTGACCAGAGGCAAGACATAACCCTTGTCTATCTTGATTTCCACATCTTTAAAGAGAGATGATTAAACCAGATGTCATCTTAAATTCCTTTTTTGCTCTAAATTTTATGCTATTTCTTATAGCTTAATGTTCTCACACCTGTGATACAATTGTCAGAAGTCATAATGTGGTAAATACTGTATTTTAAAAATTCATAGTTATAAAAATTGTATGCACAGATAATTTATGTATGTATGCTTATTTTCTCACCAAGTTCATTCTAAATTATTGTTATATTCAACAGAATAAAATATATAGAACTCACTTGTGTTTGATCCTTGAGGTTGGAAGCTGATGGGATAAAATATAACTCAAATTTAAAGAAGAAATTGAATCCATATTTGGAATTTAAGAAAAAAAATAGGAACAAGGAGGAACATTCCAGGTATATATGTAATTCATTTTTATGGGCATAATATTAGAAAACATATTTCAAAATCTGAGTCTTGTTAATACTCTTTATATTAATATTTATTGCCTAGCCATTTCCTTCACCTGTGCCATAAAACAATGACAGATTTTTTTCTAATGAGTACCAAGTACCAATTATATAAATAAGTAGATAAGGATATAAAAAAAGGAGCAAAGTGAAAAGTATAAATATCAGATTTTACTTCAACAGGTCTTGAAGAACTTCAAAAGTTAGAGGTTATCAACTTTTTAAAAAAAAATTTTGTACCAGGGTTTGAACTTGGGGGCATTCAACCACTGAGCCACATCCTCAGCCCTGTGTTTTGTTTTATTTAGAAACAGGGTCTCACTGAGTTGCTCAGTGCCTCCCTGTTGCTAAGGCTGGCTTTGAACTCATGATGTGACGTTCCTGCCTCAGCCTCCGCCTCCAGAGCTGTGAGGATTACAGGTATGCACCATCCTGCTCAGCAGAAGTTATCAACTGTTGTTTGACCCTCAGGTTATTCTTCAGTCAGCTAGATTTTATAAAAGAACAGGCCACTGATGAGAGCGTTAGAGGAGTCAAGACAGTCAACCCCACCAGGGATTGCCATTCAGTAGTAGGTGAAACCACCCCTGGAGTCAAGAGTCTAGAAAGCATTCCAATATTCTTAAAGACCAAAGTTTCCATTCAAGTATTTAATGTTTTAACAGGTAATTATGTTGAGAGACACTGATTAGACAACTGTCATTTATATACCCCACTGAGCATAGATAGCTCAGCTCTACAAGGCTATCTGGGTGTAGCTTTTCATGTAGTATTTTAAAATGTTTAATAAATCTCTGCTAAACTCTGTTTGCCACTGCATTCCTCCACTAGCTGGTATGCAATAAAAGATCTAGTCCCAACTTTCCCCTAGAGTCCATGTAATTTTAAGCTACACTAGACTAAATCGGATTTTAAAAGCTTAAGAATCAGAATCGATGAGGACAAAAGTATAGCATTTTTATAATGGGGAAATAAGTTAATTTTAAGGATGAGGAAACATCTAGAAACATCCTCTCAAGATAAAGCTCTGCGCAACAAAGTTTTATCTGGATAATTATCCAGAGAAATGAGGCTGGGTAGATAACTAATTTGGACAGGTGCAAGCAGAGGCAGCAAATCAGTAATTTAATTATCTGATTATGTTATCTGCACAACTTACCATCTTTACACATAATTGCCAACTATTTTCTTGATATTTTAGAGTTGACAGAACTGGCCATACATTGCATGAAGACCCTGTAAAGTGGAGTTTGGGAGAAAGACTGGGTTTTGCAATGACACAGTTGTGACTACTTCTTGTACCAGCCGTGTAGATGTGTGTCAGTTCTTCCCTCCTTGGCTGTTGTTTTATAAAGTTCTAGAGTTAAATACTTCCAGTGCCACCAGTTTTCAAGTAACTTCTGTTCTTTCCTGGTGATATCAATCTACTTTATTTTTATCTTTGACAGATTGTACTAGCTGATATGTTAAGATGTGCCTATTTCAATGTATTGTATTAATTTTCTCATTGCACACTAAAATGTACACTTTGTGAAAACAAGACTCTTTCCTGCCTTGTTTTCCTCTCTTTCCAGTGCCCAGAAGGGTGCTTGGTAGAGTAGGTTCTTGGCACTTGTTGTGGTAGTACTGATTGAATGAATGAATGAAGGCATGACCAGAGTCTCCTCAGCTCTCATGTGGCAATGGCGTTTACTACCACAGATGTATTTCTACCACACAGGAGGAAAGTCCAATTTAAGTGATTTGTCTAAGAAGTGCCCAGGAAATATATTCATTCTTTTCCCTTTCCCCTTTCCTGTGTTTATTTCCTGACTGCAATTAATGAGAGAAATGAAAGTTTTGATGAGTTGAACTTTCGACATCTCCTTCACTTTTCCTTAATGTAAAAAGGCTAAACACATCTCCAGGAAATAGACATGACTGGCACTCCTTTGATTCCCAACAACCTTCCTCCCACCTCTTCCCACAAAACAATTGCTTGGACTCTGCAATATATTTTCCCCCAGTGCATGTGTATTTCTTCCTACGAGAGACAGATACCTCTTTACTCCGCATTTATATGTGTTGTTTTCTTTGTTTTTCCACCTCTTCTCTCTCTTTTTTTTCTAGGAGAAGATAATCAGGTTCTCAGGTTACTACTAAGTGTTCTAGCGGATGGAAAAAGGTTGACACATGAGGTCATTTCTGTGTGGCTGAACTTGTAGACACTGACATATCAGAGAGCATCTAAGGGAAATATTATAGGGGCCATCAAGGCCGTTTCAAATTTCCTGATTGCATATATTAAAACAGGATAAGCTCCAATTACTACAGTACTTGCTTCAATATAATGGAGAATTGGAGCTGGGTGTGGATTCTGATCTAAGAAAGCCAAGTGTATCCAAAAATATGAAAATAAAATTAACTACCTATAGTTGGAAGATCAGGAGAGGTAAGGAGCCAGACCGTTTCATTAGGGGCAAGAAAAAAAAAAGGTTTCCAGCTTTTCACCAAATGCAGTGTGAACCTGAAATGCATAGCTTCGTATTTCTTTTTCCTGGTGATAAGTCAGATAAGACATGGTAACTTAGCCTTAATGGTTTTAAACCTTTCTCTCTGTGACCGTAAAGTGACCATTTACAAATTAGAGTGTGTTACTGACCTGAGATCCAGTTGCTTCTGGACCTGTCAATAGGAGTAGGACTTCCAGCTAAAACAACACCGACTCATGCACAAAGTTTCCCACCGTCTATAGGAGAGGAGTTGTACCCGAAGACAGCTGCTTACAACAGCTGTCTACTCACACAGCCATCTTAGGGGAGAATGATTAATGAACTCACTTGGGCAGCGAGGAGCCCAGTTCACTGATCCATAGTTGCAGCACAGGTATTGATGTGAAACTAATGAGAAATTTGATGCTCAAATTTGAATGTTTATTCCAATTACCAACCAACAGATCCAATTTTTTTTAAAGGCTTAAAGCATTAACCTTTTGTTAGGAATGGGCAGCATAGAACTGTGGTTTTTTGCTGTGTTAGAACTTGCAGAATAAAGTGATTGGAGTCTGCTTTGACGAATGATACTCCTCCTGTGAAGACAGCTTCTTTAAATTTCACGTTAAGTTTTTAACCAAGGAAAAAATGAAGTACCTGTCAGGAGCTTGTCACACTGGCAGCTACTTAGCACTAAACACATGGTTTGATGAGGAGTCTTTCCCAAATGAATTAATATGATCTCATGCTGAAAATGGCTCAGTGTGGGGTCCAGAATGATGGCACTGGAATGGTAGGTCTTCTTATGCTCACCACCAAATAACTCAAAGTATGAAGCCTAGACTTTCACCCTTTAAGAGGGATTTTTACCAACTTGACTCTCCAGCTAAAAAAGGACAAACATGGTGAAGACTAAAATAGCATGAGATTCACTTAAAAGATTGAAGAAATACAAACTAGAAAAGAGAAGACTGTGAATGAGTTGTATCAAATATATTGCAGATCTCCAGTGTGCTTGTGTTGAATGCCTGTGTTGAATATCTACTGCTTGTCCCTCTCTGGCATCCTCTGTACATACTATTAATCAAATGAAACTCTTTTACACTAGCAGGGCAGGACTTATGTTTTAGACTTTAACATGAGAATCGACAGCACTTCAAACTGAACAGAATCAATGAAATAGGTGAAATCTATTTACCAGTCCAAAGTGGGAAAGATCAAAATCCTTGCATGCATACCCCTGGCTTCACCTGGCTCATACCTTCAGTTCTCTCCTCACCTGTGCCCTGTAGGTGGGGCCTTTCCTGACCACTCATGACAAACACAGCTCCTGCCATCACTTTGCACAGCACAGCAGCCTCTTCAGCTTAAATTTTCTCCACTTGATTTCCCACATTTTCACTTATTTGTTTGCTTATTTTACCTCTATACTTAATCCAGAATATGAGTCCCACAAAAGAAATGCCTTTTGTTTCTTTACTGTTTTATCTTTAGCAACTAGATGAGTGCCTTAACTCAGTGGTTGATTAAATAAGGAGATGATTTCATTACAATAATATTGTCTTGTGGAAAAAATAATTGAATCAATTCTCTTTATCCCCTTAATGCATAAACAGCTCCAGTGGTCAAAGTTTTTGAGGGTTAATTTTAGCAAAGTGTAAGGAAGAAGTTCATATTGGATCAGTCAAAATCACGCAAGGTACTGTGATTCTTCTTAATATGGGGTGTTTTTTGATAGCATAAGTCTCAGAGTCCTTGTGTCCATCTATCAGGAAAAGAGTAGAGAAGATTCATGAATCTAACTGAAGGTAGACAGGACCACTTCTGAGGTCCCTTCCAAATTTCATGTAATGTACCTATTCCTTCAGAAACTGAATGTTACTCTTAAAGATTTATGTTGGTTCACTAAAGCTATCGAGCTCTGCCTACAGGCTTCAAGGAGCTGGTGGTAGGATGCAAACCAGTGTCTTTTTGGGGGATAACGCTAAGACTATTCCAATTACCCTTTGTGTTAGGCTCTACTAATGGAAGTGTCAGTGTGATTTGGGCATACTCTTGCCATGGAGTGATTGAGGTTATTGCAGTATGTAAGCTACATTCTCAAAGCAAGGATTTTTTCAAAGGGAAGGGGAATATTCCAGGCTATTAGAATGTCATTTAGGAAATGGCAACTTTATTTCTTGAAATAGGGCCATGATGTGCAGAAAGAGTTAAATGCTTTTCCAGAGGAGACTGACTCTAAGCCAGGATATGGCATTAAGCACAGAGAAAATTGGGCAGAATAATCCCTTTAGACTCTTTAAGGTGCTGAGCTGACATTTTGATATGCTGCAAGTTGGCAAGTCAACGTTTCATAGTTTATCTTCAGATTCCACATTTTAAAAGTCTTATTTCCCTCTTCCAAAAAGACTATACCTGCAACTACTTTAAGCCGTATCTATACAAAATTGGATATCTTTTTCTGTTAGTTCAATAAAGAGAAAACTTAATATCCTAAATTTTGTGAAAAATAGGAACCCTATTTCTGCTTAAAACTCACCTTTAAATTTCATCATAGTTACAGAAATTTTGTAAGGGCAATAAATTAGAAAATGATAGCAAGATGTAAAGTGTTATGGAGTTAGTGCTAGTGAAAATAAATTTAATATAGGGTTGAAGTATGAGTTTTAAAATCAGCTGGGGCTATTTTATGAGGTTTGATTATAAATGTCAAAATATAATTCTTTTTTCTGTTCTTAATCAGACAGGCTACAGAGAATGTTTCCCTGCTGGGATTTCCAAATTTAATTGAAAGAGAGTTTTTCAAATCTAACTAGTGTGTTGTGATAGCTACAGGAAGATAAGTCACTATAGGGTTAGAAATGAGAGAATGAGTATGAAAAATATGATATATGTTATAGTCATAATAAAGAAACAGTAAAATCAGTTTTATAAGCCAACTCTACATTTTCTTCTCTTCTCAAGTAAATATCTGTTCCCCAGAGAGCCTTTCCCACCCCTCAGCCTAGATTTCATCTCTAATGCTTCTTGATGGTACTCATTGCTTCACCTTTCTACTTCTGCACAAGTAGGAAGACCTTCTAGTGTCACCCTTCTTTCAAGCTTGGCCTGTGAGCTTCATGAGATCTCAGTTGTGTCTACCATATTTAAATATATTCAGGCCTTGAAATAAAGTAAGCGCTCAGAAAGCTGAATGTAGGCATCAGACTTGAGCCTGCTTTACAAGGTTCCCATGCAGTGATTCTCCAACTGGAACCCTGTGGCCCCAACTGTTGAAACTCATGTTCTAAACCACGTCTTGCTTGGACACAGCAAGGCTCTAGTTTCCTCCAATCCATACATTTTCCTACGGGAATGAAATATTATGAAAGTTCTTAGTGCCATAAAACATCTGACACAGATTCTATGACATTCCAAAAGCTGCTTACTGGTGTTAAGTGTGCTCATCAGCCAGTTGCTCAAAGTCACTTTGCTTGTGAGAAAACACAATTGCCTCCATTTGCAAATGAGAAATGTTTAGGTCTGAGGGCCTGTGACTTCTCCAAGAACTTACTAGTGACACCCATGCTGTGTGGTAATTTTGCTAACTCTGCTCATCAAGTAAACTGTAAGCAGCGCAGGAAGCACAGCATAGCAAAAGACCACAGCCCTGTCAACCTATGGCAAGGAGAATCTCGTACCTCTGATAGCAAGAACAGTATTTATTAACAATTTTTATGTTTAACTTTTCAGATATCAAATAATGATGAAAAGATACCATCCTGGAGAAAAAAACTTACCTGGACAATTGTCTAGTATATGCAAAACTATAAATACCATTATCCACTCTATGTGTTCAAAACAATGGCATACAGGGAGCTGGGGATATGGCTCAGTGATAGAGTGCTTGCCTGGCATGCATAAGGCCCTGAGTTCAATTCCCAGCCTCACCCCAAAAAACTGAAAGCAAACAAACAAGGCATTGGGATATAATTATTAAAATAGAAAATTCTAATTGTTCAGTGCAACTAATATCCTTTGTGTTTTAAAAGTTATTTGCTACTGAAGGGATGCTTGTATTTATATTTCCTATGCCTAACGTGTGCATGTGAGTAGTATTTCCAGATTTGAAAGGCTTCCTCTGCCTTTGTAGTGTGTGTGTGCATGGACGCACATGCGCGCGCGCACACACACACACACACACACACACACACCCTTGAAATAAAGTGCCTGATCCCTGCTTTGGTTTTCGGCCCTCCAGTGGGTCAGGGGTCTCTCTCTGAGGAGTTTCCCTGTACACCAGCAGTCATGCGGAACCTGTTTGCTGCGTTCAGCCTGCATACTTGAAAGCGAGTGCCATGGAGATGCTCTGACCTGCCTGGCCTTGCAGCCAAAGGGAGCCCTGTGGGGAGCACCTGGAGGGGGTGTTTCTCCTGTTGGTCGCATCACGGTTGTTCACTTCAGTGGTTCTGTTTTAACGGTGTCCTTGTATTCTTTACTGACCATTGGAAAAGATGGTTGTTTTCTTGCCCTAGCTTCAGAGGCATTAAACCCTTCACCTTGACTTCTCCTAGAAAGCAAAACTAAGGAAAGAAGAAAAGAGGAGGAGGGCTGAAAGATATAACAAAGGGCCGGGATACTCTTATCACATGGGTAATTATTGTACTCACAAACGCAGAAGGTTGGGAGGCAGCAGGTTTGTGGCACAAGGGGATTTCTACTTTACAATAACATTTGGCTTTTCTTTTATGTAAAGGGAGTTTTCAAGTTGCTATCATTTCTAGCTTTGTGGGTCAGGGATCTTGTCACCAAACATGTTATTTCTAAAAATCACGTCCTGCTGAAAGGAAGACAACTAATATAACTTTCCAATGATGGATAAATCTCAAGAAATCAATAATCTTAATGCCCTCTGCATGGTATTAGACAAGAAGTATAGGACGAACTTAATGGCATGTTTACAATAGAGATAAACGCTAACATTTTTAATCCACTTGATTGTCATGGGAAATACATATTTAGTGTTATTCTTATTTGGCTTTAACAATTCTGTCATAGCTTCAAAATTTACCTCTTAGAAACATTAAAAAATTAGCTATTAACCTGGGAGGAAAGATCCAATATCTTACATAGCAGGTTGGATAATTACAGGCCACATTTCCTTTCCATGTTTTGGAGAGATGAGTTAAATTTTGAAAGGGAAGCTTTCTATTTGAGCTTTGTGAACAAAGGCAAGTTTGTGTACTCCCAAGCTGGCCCAGGGGATTTCTGCTAAAAGAGATGAAATGATTGTGCTGAAATCAAACTACCTCTGCAGCGCCTTTGTCCAGTTCTTCATTCTCCAGGGGGTTCTCCTTTTGCCTGGGAAAAAGTCGGGCAGTGGTCAAGTAGAGGTGGATCAAATGAAGCAGGGATGAATATGCACACTCACCTCTCGGGGCTTGGACTGTGATAAAAATAGACAAAGCCCTGGCGAGAACCACTTTCACAATCCTGAGATGTTATTGTTACTATAATTATAAGCTTTAAGTCCTTAAAACATGTTCATGGTGACTTTGGCCTAGTTCCTCTCCTCACTGAAGACAGCAACCGAGAGTTGGGGCTCTTCTCCCATCTACTTGCATCTTTTGAACAGGTGCAGACATGACAAAATTACAGAATCCATTTTTTTGTTTAAATAGTCTGATGGAGTTGCTGTTTACACAACACATGGAATTCAGAACTCAGTGACACTACTACATCAGAGCTATGATGAACTGATAATGATTTAGGAAAACAAACAAACAAACAAAAACCAGGCAAAACACCAAGAGTCTTTTTATACATGACTTGTAAAAGCCTCTGTGCCTGGGAGAGAAAGATGTAGCACATTTTATACACAACTTAAGGCAGGGAGTAACATTGCTCCTCACAGGCTGAGGAGGTGATCCTCAGGACCAGGGAGGAATTGCTGGGCTACCTTGCCCAAAGGAATAAAAAACTCAAAGCCATCTTTCTTAGCAAATGGGCCCTAAAATACCAGTTCAAATAAATTTGTATTTGAACCTGATTACATACCTTGATAAATCTCCAGTTAGCCACCCAGTTCACCAACTTCTCAGTAACATCTGGCCAATTTTAACTTGTGGCTGGAGGTTGAAACCATGTGATATCCTGTGGTTACAGTCATTTCCACCAGGAAAACTTGAGCAGCAGAGTAGCATTGAAAAGAAGAGTATTCAGCAGGGTTTATTTTTATTGCCAAGTTTGGACATGAGGTTGGGTAATAGGAATGGACTAAAGTAGCAAACTAATTGTACACAGAGCTATGGAGATGAAATGTTAAGGTTTCCCTTTCTCTGAAAAATTTTCTTTCTTGATTCATGGAATTTTAGTGACTGGGAGAGAATATTTCTGAGAAGCAGAAAGTAGATGATAGAGAATCTCTTCACTCCCTCCTAAGCATCACCCTCACTATCCAGAGTTACCATTTTCTTTATTTATTACTCACGTTGGTTCTAGACTTCACCCACCCCTTAGTGCAACTGGCATAATTATTTTCATTGAAAAGGTGATGTAAATGAGGCTCTGAGTAATTGCAAACAACAAACCAACCAAATTTTATAAACTCACATCTTTCTTTCTTGACCTGATACAGCTACACAAATGGAACTTGAAATGTGCCCAGACCTCCTCTCCATCCATCCTACTGAATTTAGAAACACTAGGTGAGAAAGCACATGGCCAGCTCCTCCCAAGCCTAGATGGAAATCTATTCTTAATCGTCACTCACAGAATTAGCTCTGCTGTTGGATGCGTGGCAAACGAGGCTTCTTTGCAACAGTTTGTTCTCGAGGTTGGTGGCCTCCAGTCAGGGCTTATCTGAAAGTTACTTCTCAGGAAAGGGGCCAGATCAATACGGTATTCTTTCAGACCTCTCTAAACCCAGCGGGGAAGGCAATCACCATAGTGCAGCTCCTTGCACCTTCTGGAGCAGATCAATATTCCGACAGTGCAAAGCTTTGTTCCTTCCCCAGCTTTAAGATGTTCTGCATGCTCTACATGATTGCTTAAAGGCTCGCTTTCCCTTCCCCCGTATGACAGCACAGCTTTTGCCCTGATCTCCTTAATACTATCACTGTAATTGCCTTGACATGAAATAGCAGCACAAACCCAGCGCCCCAGCTTTGAGGTGTTTTATCTTTTTTTGAGCATCTCTACTAGTAAAGGGTGTTGATTTGGCTTTAATAGGTAGCAGAGCTTTAATGCAAACTTACACTTATTTACACTGGTTTGCAAAACCCACTGAGATGATTTTACCTATGGGAATCATATAGGGGACTGATTCAGGGGAGAGATGTAAGCTCCTAAGCCCAGGAATATTAGCTTAAACTTTATGCAGCTTGAAGCCCATTATACCTACCCCATACTGCCACAGCAATTGTCTTGGAAAGGCTCTGTGCCTTATTTACTTTCTAAGTGATGCTGGGCAAAATGAAATATTTATTTGACTGTTTTCAGCTAACATTCCATTAAGTAGTAAATAACACAAAGGCCCAACAAATCCCATTTTTCCAATTCTGATTTTTGTTGTTGTTTCCTGCTAATCAAAGTTATTGATACAGTCTGAATTTTTACCATATCCAGTTTCATCTTTTCTTCTCATCTTCCTTATCTCTTCCCCCTAAAAATAGAAACATATTTTCAAATGTAGTTGTCCCTTGGTATCCATGGGGAATTGCTTCCAAGGTCCCCTGCAGATAACAGAAATCTAAAAATACTCAAATCACTTACATAAAGTGATATAGTATTTGCATATTATATACATACGGTATAACTTATAATATACTTTAAACCATCCCTAGATGACTTATAATATCTAAGACAATGTAACTGCTGTGTAAATAGTTGTTATACTATATTGTTTAGGAAGTAATGACAATTTTTTTTCACCAATATTGGTTGAATCTATAGATGTGGAACCCATGCATATGGAGGACATTACATTACAGCATTAAAAATAGAAGGTTGAACCAGGCACTGGGGCAGACAATTGTAATCCCAGCACTTTGGGAGGCTGACACAGGAGAATTGCGAGTTCAAAGCCAGCCTCAGCAATGGTGAGGTGCTAAGCAACTCAGTGAGACCGTGTCTCTACATAAAGCACAAAATAGGGCTGGGGATGTGGCTCAGTGGTTGAGGGCCCTTGAGTTCAATCTCTGGTATCAAAAAAATAAAAAATAAAAGAAGATAGAATGGAAGTCCATTTCTTGGCCTAAAGGTGAAAAGTCAAGAACTTCAGTCTACATTCAGTTTGCTTCAAATGCACCCCTGTGGTTTGGTCTTCCACAACTTCACCTTGCTATATGTGTCCTGTGCTGAGTCTCAAATTCCACTGTGTTCCTTGTTGTCCCAAGTCTTCCCTTATCCCAATGCCCCATCCTTCCCCTCAAACACACAGAATTCTTGTTCTTTCTTTTTTCCTCTTAAACCTTCATGCCCATCAAGATCTAGTGTTAATCTCTAACCCTTTGGGGACCTTTGAGAACTGCTTCAGCCCAATGTATCAAAAAGGATCTCTGCAGTACTACTGCTGAACACTCAGATTGTAACATATTTGCTCCCCAAAAGAATTAAACTTTCAAAAATTGCAAATGATTGGTCTTTCTTAAATAATTGAGGTAGATTCTAGATTATCTTTACTGATCTTATTCTTTCACTCACACAATGCATTTTTAATTGTGATAGGGAAAGTCAGGGCTACGTGGCCTAAGCATACCTCACCTGAATCCTGTATTCCCTGACTCCGAGGTCACTAATGACTAACTGCTGTGTGGTATTCAATATAAAAAGTGGGTCGTAACACTCCTAAATAGATCATTTTGAATGGCTGTCCATGGTGGTGCATGCCTATAGTCCCAGTAGCAACACAGGAACCTGAGGCAGGAGGATCACAAGTTCAAGCTCAGCCTCAGCAACTTAACAAGGCCCCAAGCAATTTAGTTAAACCCTGTCTCAAAATAAAAAATAAATAAGGGCTGGGGATGTAACTCAGTGGTATATTCCCTTCTGGATTCAAACCCGAATACCAAAAAAAAAAAAAAGAAGAAGAAGAAAAGAAAAAAAAAAAAAAAAGAAAGACCATTTTCATTAATTAGGTCATCCACAGGCTCAATATAATAGCACTTTATGTATTTCATTAGGCACAGAAAAACTATTTGCTAAAATAATTTGCTGGTCATAGTCATTCTTTACTAGAAACTACCCATATTTGTGATTCTACATACACCATAACCATGAAAAAAAAAAACCCAAAGAAAATAATTTGGAACATTTCCAGTATGGAAACCAATTAGATAAATTGTCACTTCTTTTTAAAATTTTTTTTTATTTGTTGAAATTTTTTTTATTTGTTGGATAAAAATATTCAACAATATTGAATATTTTTTAGTTTTTTTATTTGTTGAAAAATTTTTTTATTTCTTTTATTTTTACTTATCTGATTTTAGATATACATGATAGTATCATGTATTTTGGCATAGTATAAATACATGAGGTACAACCCATTACAATTCTGATTCCATTCTTGTGGTTGAACATGATGTGGATTTACACTGGTTGTATATTTATATAAGAGCATAGGAAAGTTATGTCCACTTCATTTTACTGTCTTTCCGATTCCCATCTCGCCTCCCTTCCCTTCATTCCTCTTTGTCTAGTCCAATGAAGTTCTAAACTTCCCTTCCCTACCCTTATGGCAGATGTGCTAAGGCAATGTTGCTCTAGTTAGTTCTTGAATACTCTATTTCAGGTTGAATATTTAAATACAGCTCCTGAATATGTTGGCCAGCTAAGCTATATAATTAAAAAGTCTAGCTGAAATATTCTGCAGCTTTAAGCTATTATAAATAGGTAGGGAAAGAAACTAGCTTGTCGGAAACTTGACTCTTCAGGAGAAGAAGGAAAGAATTGGTTTTACTCACTGAAATGACTCAGAATGACAGGCACGTAACAATGTAATGATGTGAAATACAAAGGGTAACATTTATAATATATAGAAGTGAGGAAGAGGAGGAAAGAAAGAGAATGAGACAGTAAATTCTCTCTACTAAATTCATGTAAGTTGATTAGTAGTAAATTAATACGTATTCTCAAGTACATATTACTGTTTGAAAGTTCAAGCAATGTGGACAAGCTTTTATATAATTTATTTAGAAACCATTTGTCTAGAACATATATATAAATGATGAGATTATAAGGAAAGACAAACCTTATTATATAGGAAAGAGCAGGTTGCTGATGAACAGGAGAACCACAGAAGTGCAGAAGTTTGAAAGAAATTAAAATTTAAACTCCATTTTTACTTGTAAATGCAATACTGCACATACATTTTGAACAAGCAAAAAACTTGCTTGCTTGCTTCCTTCCTCCATCTTGTCTTCATTTCTTTCTCTGATCCTAGAAGACCAGAGTGCTGTCAAGTTCCTCAATTTGGGCACCTATATAACATGGTGAGAAAAGGCATTGAACTTTCTAATGCTTTGGAGTTTATGACCTTGGGAATCCATTTACTTTTATGATATTTTCTCTTTACTGTCACAATGACAATTGAAACTGTTTTCCTAGGATCCCACTCCAGCTTGGTAAGAATATGTTGAAAAAAATAAAAAAACCAACTTTCATTTTTAAGAAGTGCTATATCATAGGAAAAAATTGTGGATACTAACATTTCCTCAAATCTCTCGTATTTCTTGCCTGCTATTCATTACTATCGTCACTTATTGAACATCCACTATGCACTAGGCACAGATTTTTTAAATGCCTTTAGCTGACTGGCTGGCTGTATTGGCTGCACTTCACTATTCAGAAGAATGCTGTATTCAGTGTGGTTTAAAATTTTCATTGTAATTCTTTTCCATGTTAAGGGAAATTTATTCACTCTTATGCTAGTAATGGCATTATTTAGCACTTGTCTAATTTGGGGCATCTTAGTCCCATAAAATCAAGCTGGCTTAAAATACACCTTTCAAAGCCAAACCAACTTCCAGAGAAAACGGAAACTAAAATATATTTGTTCACCTAATCCAACAAATCTCAGTGTTTACTATGTTGCACCCATGGAGACACAAGGTAGTCTATTGAATATTGTGTTTGGGTTATTTTACCTGCTTCCTCAAGTTACACAGAAGCTATAAGATTTCTTTCAATGCATTTAAAAAAATTAAACTGATAGTTTGCTAAACTAATACAATGAGCCTGTAATGACTTCTGACACATTAACTGGAGTTAAGGCAATTCAGGGGTTAGGGGCACGATCTTTCACAAAACGCTCATTTCCAGCAGCATTGGACATTAAGGGTTTCTCAGTCTAATCTTCCTTCCAATCAGCTGGCCTTAAATTCAGATGTTCCTGTTATCCATTCAGGCTTGATAATCTGCTAGACCAACTCACAGAACTCTGGAGAACATTGTTTTTGAAGGCTTTTTACATTCGTTCCTGTCAATGGACTATTTCTTTCTCATTGTCACTGGAAATCTTTATTTTCTTTCCAATCTCTTTCCTGAAATCTGCTCTGTGAGCATTCTTTCAGAATGCAGAAGGATTTATACATTAATCAAAGTGTGCAACCATATCTGCCGAAGAGGAAAATATTTGATGAGCATATTACTAACCAGGATAGAAATGTGATGGTAGGATCCTGAGTGTTAATAACAAACTTCACATCCAGCACAGAGCACCCAGCAACCACTGCTTACCTCATTGCGTAAGGAGGGCTTCAGGCGGTCCTTGCTCGTTCACATCTCCCACTGAAATCATTGCCTAGTATACACTGTTACTCTGAAGCTGATTGCTATGATTTGAAATTGACCTTGCAGCATTTGCTGAGTTCCTCTTTCATTAGGGAGTATGTTTTGGAGTAAAAATTGAGTTAGTGCTTTTGGGATTATTTAGACAAAAACAAAACAAAACAAAATATATACACACATTCTCTAGATGAGTGAAGTTATAACGACAGGTTTACCTTTGCTTTGTTCATTTGTTTATTTAAAATGAACCACTGGACTGGGAATGTAGCTCAATGTATGCTTAGCATGAGGGAAGCTTGACTTGATCCCTTGCACCACACACACACAGCAATATGAAACCTTATTCCAACATTCACATGTGAGTGAGTGGGTGGGTTTACAATATTAAGAGCTAGATAATTACTCTTTCAGCTGATTCAAAGTCATAGATTTCTTACTTGTGAGAAATACAAAACAATATTTTCTAAAAGAAGGCCATTTTCTGTACAGCTATTGTGTTGATTGCTGAATATATAAGCTTACATGTAAACATATAACAGAATTTTAATAATACATTGAACAAAACCCCAAAATTCATGACTCTGGCATAGTTTAGATATGTGGTGTCTTCCAAAATCTCATGTGTGAGATGATGCAAGAAGGAGGTGAAATGATTGGGTTATGAGAGCTTTAACCCAGTCTGTGAATTCATCCCCTAATAGAGATTAAGTGAGTGGAAATTGATAGGATGAGGCTGGAGGAGGTAGGTCTTTAGGGGCATGCTTTTGGGATATATATTTTGTCATGGTGAAGAGAGTTCTCCCTACCTTCTGATGCCATGTCCTGATTTGCTTTCCTGCACCCTTCCACCAGAATGTCCTTCTTTACCTCAGGCCCTGAAGAATGAAGTTGGCCATCTATGGACTGATACCTTTGAAACTATGAGCCCCCAAAATAATCTTTCCTCCTATCATTTTTCTTGTCAGGTCCTTTGGTCAAAGCAGCAAAAAAGCTAAGTAAAAGACTTTGATACTAAATATTGGACAAAGAAACAAAAAGATGTTGAGGGATATCTCTTTTCTGCAGGAGAATAATGAGTAAGAGGGAAAAAACCGTGGAGTTAGAAAATCACCACTTTGCCACCACCATAGCCATAACTGATGTGGGTGAGAATCTTTCATGACAACTCACATGGAAGTTTGTTAGAGGATAGCTTATTTACACAGTCTCAAAGTTTTTCCCTGTGGATTTAATACTAATTACAAAGGGGGAAATTATATAATTTTACAATACAATGGCAATAGCACAAATAATGTGTTAAATTTCCAGTGGCACAGTGTCTTAATGACTTAAACCAAGGTATCTAGTACCTTCTGACATGTTTTTCTGAGGACAATAAAACTTATCCAGTATTCCTGCCAGGAAACCCATAACCTGAATCAAATTGACAGGAAGTAACCAGGCAGCTATGTGGGGGAACATTTAAAAAATATCTTGTTGATATTCTTGCCAACAATATCAAGAGATAAAAAATGAAAGTAGAAAAAGGGTTCTGTTTAAAGGGCAATGGAATATTAACAAAGGAAATATGTCATTCTAGAATTAACCTGGCTTGAAAGGAAAAAAAATTAAAAACCTGAGACACCTAAAGAAAATTGAATTTAAACTCTATATGGACTCTATATTAGATATTCCTATTATTTGTGTGTAATATTTTCTATGTTTGATAATTTTATTGTAGATGTTTTAGTCTACCATGAGAAGATCCTTATTATTTCCATTATTGTTTCTGGTGCTGGGAATTAAACCCAGGGCCTCACACAGCCTAAGTATGCACTCTACCACAGAGATACACCCCAACCCCTTATCCATATTCTTTTAAGAGATTCTTATGGATATGCTTAAGATTCTGAATTTGAGATTATATGATTCAAAAAAACAATAAGACTTTGTTGAGAAAAAAGTTTTTCTTTGTTAGTTGGCCTTTGTATCTAGTTCCTGAAAGTAGACTTTAAAACCTTATAATTTGCTGAGTGGAAGAAATGCTTCTCTTGTTATTCATGATGGGATACTTGCACTATATTTGATAGTCTGTATTATTAAGGAAATTATTTAAGATCAATAATGAAATTGTTTGACAATCAGATTATTAAATTGGTTTTATGCAACCAAGACCAACTATATGATCAGAGAGTTGAGGTTTTGAGCTGGGTGATTTCTATCCAAATATTGGGAATGACAGGTACTGAATAGTGAGTCACATGGTCAATATTTCAATTAGTCATACCTGCTTTATCAGTGGAGATGACCCCCCAACCTGGTCACCCCACTAATCCAGTCCAGCTATGCTGTAGAAGCTTTTTTTAAAAAAAAAATTAGTTTTACCTCACAGTAGCATGTATTTTGATATATCCTATATACATGGAGTATAATTACCCATTCTTGTGGTTGTATGTGATATGGAGTTATAGTGGTCATGTATTCATATATAAACATAAGAAAATTGTACATGATTCATTCTACTGTCTTTCCCATTCCTCCATTTCTCCCTATTCAATTGGTGAATGCCATTTCTCCCCACCCTTGCCTCCTCCTACTATAAGTCAGCAATCTGCATATCAGAGAGAACATTTGGCCTTTGGTTTTAGGGATGGGCTTATTTCACTTAGCATGATATTCTTCAGCTCCATCCATTTACCTGCAAGTGCCATCATTTCATTCTTCTTTAGGGCTGAGTAATAGTCTATTGTGTGTATATATACCACATTTTCTTTATAAATTCATCTATTGAAGGGAACATAGTTGGTTCCATAGTTTAACTATTGTGAATTAAGCTGCTATGAACATTGATATGAATGCATTCACTATAGTATGCTGATTTTAAGCCCTTTGGGTACATACTGAGGAATGGGATAACTGGGTCTAATGGTGGTTTCATTCCAAGTTTTTTGAGGAATCACCCTACTCTTTTCCAAAGTGGTTGCACCAATTTGCAGTCCCACCTGTAATGTATGAATGTACTTTTTTCCCCATGTTCTTGACAACATTTATTGTTACTGGTATTCTTGATAATTGCCATTCTGATTGGAGTGAGATAAAATCTCAGTGTGGTTTTAATTTGCATTTCTCTGAATGAGACCATTCATATTTCTTCTTCTGTGAAATGTCTGTTCAGTTCCTTTGCTCATTTATTGATTGGTTTTGTATTAGTCAGGATTCTCTAGAGGAATAGAATCCATAGGAAGTATGATTATAAAAAAGGGAATTTATTAGAATGGTTCACATGACCAAAAGCTAGATAGTCCACAATGGCCATCTGAAGGCTGAAGAACTGGAGGAACCAGTATCTGCACAGTCCTAGAAGCTGAAGCCCTATAACAAGAAGGATCAATGGTGCTCTCCCAGTCCAAGACTGAAGCCTTCTAGAAACCTTCTGCAGAATCACTGGCAGAGTCCACTTTGGAAGAGTGAAGGAGCCAGAGTTTGATATCCTCAGGCAACTGCAACAGCAATCAAGAAACCTGTTCATGGGGAATCAAGCTTGCACATGCTGCTGCTTTATTGTTCTTCCAACTTTTATTCCATCCAAGCTACCATCCTATTGGACAGTACTGCCCATGCTTAGGGAGGATCTCTGCTTCAGATAACTATCCCACACACCAATCATATCTAGACACACTTTCATTGACACACCCATAAGCCTTTTAATCTTCAGCATCTCTTAATTCAATTAAGTTGACCGTTCAAGTTAACCATTACAGGGTATTTGTTTTTTTGGTGTTAAGTTTTTTGAGTGCTTTATATGTCTGGAGATTAATGCTCTATTTGAGATGCAGGTGACAATTTCTCCCATTGTGTAGGCTCTCTTTTCACATTGTTTCCTTTGCTGTGAAGAAGCTTTTTAGTTTGATGCCATCCCATTTATTGATCCTTGGTTTTACTTCTTGTGCTTCAGGAGTCTTGTTGAGGAATCTGGTTCCTAAATTGACATGATGGAGGTGTGGGCCTACTTTTTCTTCTAGTAGGCACGGGGTCTCTGGTCTAATGCCTATATCCTTGAACTGCTTTGAGTTTTGTGCAGGGTGAGAGATAGGGGTCTAATTTCAATTTTTTACATATGGATTTTCAGTTTTCCCAGCACCATTTATTGAAGAGACTACTTTTTATCCAATTTATGTTTATGAAACTTTTGTCTAGTATGAAATAACTGTATTAATGTGGATGTGTCTCTGTGTCTTCTATTCTATACCATTGGTCTTCATGTCTATTTTTATGACAATGTCATGCCATTTTTGTTACAATAGCTCTGTAGTATAATTTAAGTTCTGGTACTGTGATGCCTTCTGCTTCACTTTTCTCACTGAGGATTGCTTTGGCTATTCTGGCCCTCTAATTTTTTCAAATTAATTTCATTACTGCTTGTTTTATTTCTATGGAAAATGTCATCAGAATCTTAATAGGAATAAGAATCTTTGGATTCTTTCATAGTATAAACTTTTATTTGGAAATGAGTCCATGTGTTTTTTTAATTGATGGACATAATTTTACAAAAAATTAATTAGAATAATGTAATATTCATATGTGCATATACCATACTTTCATAACATTCACGTCTTGACACATTTTAGAACTAGAAGAGACAATGCTACTTTCTCAGTTAACAAACTCATTCACAGGATATATAGGCATTGGGAATCTCTCCTTGTGTATACAGTGCATAATGCTCTGGCTACTTCCACAACACAGAATGAGATTGGGAAGTCTTGAAGTAGGGAATCATTTCTTTTAAAACATTTGCCAACTGCTTCTCATCCTTTTAAGGCTCCCTACTGCTATGAGTGGCTCTATTTGTGTCTATTGACAAAACGTGCTCTAGAATTGGGCATACTTTTCCAGTCCTGACTTCTGTTAAGAAGTGGGCATCATTGCTTAACCTGATTGGAAGGTGTTTTCAACCTGGAATGGTTGGTTGCTAATAGCATCTCAAAGAGCAATGTAACTTAAAGCTATCATTAAAGTCAGAAGTTTAATGCATTCAGAGAGGGAAAAACAATGAATGCTTATGAAAATTTATCTTACCTAATTCAGGAAACTTTTCAGAAGTCCGGACTTTGCCAATAATACTGACTTTGACATTGGGAATTTGACATTGACTCCATATGCATGCCAAAATTTTTTAGAGCATTTTTTAAGAGTTCTTACTATGGCTTCTATGGACCCCCTAGAAGACCTACATTCATATGTGTGAGTTAAAGTATCTGTGAAAAGACTCCAAAGATTTAATTCTCAAATAAATTGATTATTCCTATCAAAAAATAGAGGTGTGTTGAGTCACAAAAAAATTTATCTATTTTCCTTTTAAATAAGAAAACAGACACATGACCATTTCAAAGTCAAAAAGCAGATGTACTGAGACAGAGTTTAGAGAAGAGCCTGAATTTGCTTGTTCACACTGGAGATTTTCAAGAAACATTGTCTTTTTCTGCAAAATGGGAGTAATCCTACTTGCCTTGTACACAAGGTTATTTGAAGATGCAAGAAGTTCCATGAAATATTCTTTAGAGCTCAGTCACTTTTATTATTTTCATTTGTATTGTTTTGTAGGTGGCCCCATTAAAACTCTTACTCAGAAGCATTCTGTAACTAGATTATAGGCTCTGTATTTTCATTCTGAGTATGTGAACAACATGGGATAAAGGGGCAGAGTAGCAAAAGCCAAAGCACTTTTCTGGACAATATTTCAATAGTCTATGTTAGAGATGGATGATTAAGACAGAAGGATAAGGCAGAGAAAGATAACATTAGGAGTACAATTCATTGTGTGGGAGAGTTTCATGAGACTGGAAGACTGAATGCAGAGAATTAGGGGAAGGGGAGAAATTGAGAGTAATTCTTAGGCTTCCTATGTGACTGATAGCATGTAGGATAGAGTCATCATTAGGAATGTGGCCCATCTGAAAGGAGGTAATGTGCTTATTTCAGACATATTTAGGCATGTGAAAATATAGATGTATTAATCAGGGTTCTTTATATAAGCATAACCAATAGGAAATATATATCTCCTGAGAACTGATGTAGTGGCAGGAAATTTGTGTAAGTCCCAGAGTCCAAAGTCCAGAGACCAGGACTTTAAGATCTGAGGCAGGAGCAGATGGATGTCCTCGCTCAAGAAGAGAGAGTTCATTCTTCTTCCATTTGCTTTTTTGTTTAGATGATAATGGATTGGATCATGACCACTCACATTGGTGAAGGTGGATCTTCTTAACTCAGTTTAGTGACTGAAATGCTAATCTCTCCCAGAAACACTCTCATAGTCATACCCAGAAATAATCTGAAATAAAATTTTCCCATCTGAGCATCCCTTAACATACTCAAGTTAACACATTAAACAATCATCACAATAAGTTTATTTAGCACCCAGCTTAGAACCAAAAGGACAAAATTTACCATGTTTAGATGGAAAGTGAAATTATTTTTGAGGGCATAGCAATTTTTGTCTGCATTAGAATGTCAATTGCTTGAGCATGGGGACTCTCAACTCTTTCGTCATTGCTGTATCCCCAGTACATAAAGGAGTGCCTTGCACATAGTGGACCCTAAGTAATTATCAACTGAATGAAGTTGATCAATGAACTAGGGAGAAAGGTGATTCTATGTCAAATTACTAGATACCCCAACATTGCTGACTTAAGTATCATTTTATAGTATTGGGACATTTTTCTTCCAAACTTAAGAATATATTATAAATTAAAATCTGTTAGATAATACTTTTTATTATAAGACAGTAGGTCCTTTAGGCTTCTGCTGCTCTGCTCCTGGGGTCTCCATCTGGTACTCCAGGCAGATGACCTCCCTCCTCCTCTCATCTACCAAAATCAATTCATTCAAAATAAGGGGTATTTGCTAATCTTGAAAGTGAGATGACTTTATGTTCACAGAGCACAGAAAGATCAAATCATTGATAGTGAAGTTTCAGGTATTGAGTAGCTTTAAACATTATCAAGAATCAACTAGAAGCAAAGGTTGTGAGAGAGCACACAACCTGTTTGCATCTTGATACTTTCATCTGCAAATATATGTTATAGTTTTTTCCTTTCCTTTTCAGTGGGATGCTGCCAAAATGAAATACCAAAGTGGGAATCATGTTGTCTAGCTCTTGTTTGATTCCAAGAACATTGTAAAATGGCTCTCTGTGTATGATTAATACCTTTGTATCATCTGTTGAAGGATTTTAGGAGAAAGATCAGAAAAAGATAGATTTACTTCATTGTAAAATGCCATTCCTATTATATACTTCATATAATTAGTTCATGGAATTCAGGTTTTGATAAGACATACTTAAAACCAGCTCATTTTTAATGCTTCCTCAGATGATTGACCTCAAGCTTTGTAAAATGTGTATATATGAAGCCATAGGCAAGATTAAGTATAGTTACACAGTTTTCCTGTGTGATTTTCTTCTTTGATTTTTCACATGGTATTAAGATTAATTACAGACATATCCACTTATTTTTGATTAACATGTTTTAAAAATAAACTGTCATATAAGAGACATGGTACCAAGCCATGGGAATGGGAATTGAACAAAAACAAAAGCAAATAATGTGTGTGTGTGTGTTTGGAGACAACTAGATGAATACTATGTAATCATAGAATTATACTAAACAAGCTATCATCAAGGTAGGCACAAGTATTATAAGAATATGAGGAAGCAGTGATAAATTTTCCACCTGGATCCAGGCTCTAGGGCTAACACTTTCTCTGCGCTAGCAATCAATGTGTCCAATGGGAGCCACAGAGAACTACCTATTCATTGGGAAAACACTTTTGTTCAACCTTTTGTGCTCATCAACGATGCCTGGATAGAGCTTGGATAATTCTATTATGTGAGAAACATGGAAGTGGTTTGTTCTAAAGACTGGTCATGACTGGAAGAGTGTTCAAGAAGGCTGATGATACTCCAATCCTTGACCCAAGGGCTGAGTACACAGTTGTTTTCAGCTTATGAAAATTCACTACGTTTGAGTCTGTAGGTTTGTATTTCTTCAATTAAAATGAAAAGCACACAAACAAATAAGGATTCTGTTTGGGGGTAGCCAAACAGTCAGTTAGTCACCATTCCTATATTGAAATCTATGACATTAAAAATTAAATATTATGTTTACATGCCTTGTCCTCTTCAGCCTTCTTATGGGGACAAATTTTCAACCCTTATACTTCCTACATTTTAGACTGTTTCCTCTTTGGATCGTAACAGTGATTCCCATTGATGTTTCTCAATTAACTGTCTATAGTGAGGCTGAATTAACATGACTTGTTACCACCTCCCTTTCTAGAGCAAAAAGGGCCAACTTGCTACAGGTAATAGTTGGGCTCTCCTTGGCCTCCTCACTTGCTGCCTCCAGGCTGGGGGCAGGAGGACTTGGTTGTGTGGTAACCGCCACTCAGAAGCTTGAACAACAACTTCAGGAAGCGGTAGAGGCATCAGCTGCTTCTTTTGCTTCCCTGCAAAGGCAGATAACATCTATTTCCCAAGTTTCATTACAGAACCGACCAGCCTTGGACTTCTATCATGCTGGGGCCCACCAAACTCAAGATTTCATGGCAACACTCTTCTGCTGCTAATCAGTAATCTCCCCCAAGCCTCTATCCAAAACCACAGGTGATGATTCTACATTCAGGCAACATCACTGACAACCAGATGCTCCCACACCCATGTGATTGCCTCCCTGCCGAACCGACACCCAAGCCATCTTCCCCCTCTGGCGCCCCCTATCCTGCAGGTAGTAGCCAGATTGAATTTGTCATCCTATATCATCGAGATGGCCAGAATGTTAGGTCAGCTTGACATCTTGCACGAGGTGGACTCAGAGCGTACAACGTGGCAAGTTCCATGTGGCAGCAGCAAACACAGAACAGACAGCATGATGGATTCCGTGCAGCTGTGGTGGATGTAGGGCATCGGTTTGGAGCAGCTGCGGGGAATGAAGCACCAAGCAGCCTGCATGCGCAAAGGAACGGCCTACCAGACGCTGATACGTAAGCAGCAATGGCGCCTCCTACCAATCAGTGGACATTTCCTGACTCATCCCGGAAGGACTCTGACCTTGGCAGGATTCCCTGACCAATCCTAGGGGACGCAGGACTCTAGATACCTCCTCTTCCTATCTCATAGCCCCTTCATTCCTGCCTTAAGCCCTCCCCTTCCTGACCGAGCCCTTTAAATTTTCTTTACTGCAGAACACTTGTGCCATTCTCCTGGACACATTCTGATGGATGGGAGAGTTCAGCCCAAGAGCGGGTATTTCCAATAAAGCCTTGCTATAAGGAATTTATGTCCATTTCCCTTCTGGCGACAGAGACTGCCAAATCAGTGAGGATTTTAAAATCAAAAGTTCCTTCTGGGGGCCATTTTGACCCATTTCCAGGCCATACTAGGGCCAGGCTAAAGTACAGCATGGATCTTGAGTGAGTCCTAATTTGGCAAAATTGGAATATAGACAACCCAATGGAATTTTGGGGTCTAGGGAGGACTCAGTATTTCCCATGACCTTCTGGTGCCCTTGGGTTGGGTGAGAACAGAAAAAGGTGTCCCCAATTCTGATCACACTCACCAGAGGAACGGAGGGCCGGGCGGGGGGCTCAGGCATCCCTGTAGCCCTCCGGGGACCTGAACAGAGTTGGTGGCTCACAAGGACCAGGACATCTCCTCAGACCTTGGCGCCTTAAATGGGGAGGTCTATTGCATGCAAGTGACTTATGGATAGACCTCTGGAATAGGAGGAAGGGAGCCAGAAAGTCAGGGGAGATGGGGAACGTACCTCACTTCTGTCGGTCTGGATGAAGGAAATAGAGAGCGGCTCAGGAGTTCTCCTGGTTCGGAGGAGAGGTTGGATCTCAAACCCTGTTGGGGAGATCTGAAAAACCCTCCCGGATTTTTGGCACCATTTGTAAAGCCAGATGACCAAAAGGCAGCGAATTAAAACTGTTGGGCAAGGCTTTACTGGACATACACACTCTTGGGCTGAACTCTCCCATCCATCAGAGCGTGTCCGGGAGAATGGTACAAGTGTTCTGCGGTAAAGAAAATTTAAAGGGCCTGGTCAGGAAGGGGAGGCCTTAACGCAGAAATGAAGGGGCTATGAGATAGGAAGAGGAGGTATCTAGAGTCCTGAGTCCCCTGGGATTGGTCAGGGGATCCTGCCAAGGTCAGAGTCCTTCCGGGATGAGTCAGGAAAAGTCCACTGATTGGTAGGAGGCGCCATTGCTGCTTACATATCAGCGTCTGGTAGGCTATTCCTTTGCGCATACGGGCTGCTTGATGCTTCATTCCCTGCAGCTGCTCCAAACCGATGCCCTACACCCACCGCAGCTGTGTGGAATCCACCACGCTGCATGTTCTGCATCTGCTGCTGCCACATGGAACTCACCACATTGTATGCTCTGCATCCACCTCCTGCGAGATCTCAAGCTGACCTAACAAAATCCTGGCCCATAATATGACTCTTAGGAGTTGGGGCCTGGGAGGTGAAGATGGTGTTGTGGTAAAGCCCTCATAATGAGATTAGTGCCTTTGTAAAGAAAACATCAAAGACCTTATTCTGTCTCTCTGCTATCCCTCATGTGAGGTATATTGAAAAGACAGTCATTTGCAAACAAGAATGTGGGCCCTTACCAGAGCCAAATCTGCCAGTCTCTTGTTCTTTGACTTCTCAGGATCCAGAGTTGTGAGACATAAATATTTATTGTTTAATACACTCGCTCTATAGTAATTTGTTATAGCAACTGTTTTAGTCAGCTTTTTTGTTTCTGTAACTAAAAGACCTGACCAGAACAATATTAAGGGAGAAAGAGCTTATACTGGGGCTCATGATTTCAGAGGTCTCAGTTCAGAGATAGCTGGCTCCATTTCTTGGGACTCGAGGTGAGGCAGAACATCAGGGTAGAAGAGTGTGGTAGAAGGAAGCAGCTCACATATTAATCAGAAGGCAGAGAGAGAGACTCTACTCTCCAGATACAAAATATATACCCCAAAGGCAATGCCCCCTGGGCCCCACCTTCTCTAGCTACACCCTACCTTCCTTCAGTCACCACTCCTAATCCCATCGGGGAAGTCATTCACTGATTGGGTTTAGACTCTGATAATGCAATCATTTCTCCTCTAAACCTTCTTGCATTGTCTCACACATTAGCTTTTGGGGGACACCTCACATCCAAAGCACAACAGCAACCTAAACTGACTAAAACAGATTCCTGAAGTTTTGTGTATGGATTAGATTCATCCTACTCAGGTTCAAAGTGCTATGGGCAGGGTTCTCTCTGGTAAAGACATCCACCTATCTTTTGTAGCTCCCTAGAATCATCCTGCAGCTTCACACTGTTATCTTCCTGAACTCATTTAAAACTACTTAATTATGTGCATATCCTGATTTACTGAGGTTTCCTTTTCTGACCCATCTTCATTGTCTTAAGGGTTAGGTGTTTTCCTTCCCATGTACTTTTTACCATTTAGTCTATGGGTAGAATACGTGTTTTTCTTGCTGGCGTTGCTATTTAGCTCCCTAAACCCACCCAAAATTAATCTAATGTGAGTAAACTATAGCACTATAGACATACCCTCTTTCGTTCAGTTATCTATAGATTCCTGGGCTATAAACATGTTATGTTCTTCTTGGATTAACTTCTGGCTTATGGGTCCTCATGCCAACATCACTGTAATAGCTCTAGATGATTTTATTATCCATACAGATGATCCTTCTACTATCTCAGTCTCTCATTATTTTTCCTTCTGCTTCTTCAACAAGTGTCATTCTCCATCTTGCTTCTGCCACTCACTACCCCCATGGCTGAAACCTAGAGCTTGCCCTTGTTAAAATAGCAATAAGTCACATTTTACTCAATTTTGAACAGTCACTTCTCTGACCAGCATTTCCTCCCCCTGCCCAGAGTACTCCTATTCCCATATCTGTCTTTCCACCCCACTAGAAACTACTATTCACTGACCTATTTCCTTTTAGACCTCTTTAATCCCCCTCATGATCTCCCTTCCCTGTAGACAATATGCCCTGAATTTTGTGGCACCTCATTATAATCATTCTCTTCTATTATTCAACTCTTCTGCCTCTGTCTCACTTAAAAATGCTGACAAAACCTTAGCTTAGTCAATTCCCCTTCCTTTTAATTTCACAAAAATACTCACATCTTTTTATTAGTTGGGGAAGTATTTCACCGAGATTTCTAAGCGGTATGTAGCTTTATGGTCATTATTTGATTTTTCACTGATTTGTTTCTTTCTCTGATTCTGAGACTAGTGCTTTTCAAACTTCATTGCACATATGGGTCACCTGGGAACCTTGTTAGAATGCTGGTGCTCATTCAGTACATCTGGGAGAAGGGGCTGAAATTCTGCATTCTAAAGCAGTTCTCCGGTTCATCATTGCTGCAGATCCATGGACCACACTTTAAGCAGCACATTGTTAAGCTACTATTATCTACTTCTTCTGTTTCCTGGAACCTCTATTTCCTCTGCATTCATAGTTAACCAATGGCTTGCTCCTTCTTGTTCTGAAACATTTGAAACAACCAAAGATTTCACATACTGCATCTATTAATTTTACTGCACCTATGTCCACACACTCTGGTTACTTTCTTGTAACCAGAGATCTCCTGGATGAGCCACTATCTGTGGCAACACCTGTGCTTGTTATCAAATTCCATCTCTCTCACCAACCAAGCCCATTCCTTCAGATTTCTCCTCTTGTCCCTGCATCCTCATTTTTATTTTCATCTATAATTATTAATTCCCATTAACATCCAAGCATGCTGTTATATCTCTGATTTTTAAAAATCATAAAAGCAATTATTCTAATGACAGTAAAGTATTATAATGAAAAGCATTATAATGCAATAATCTCTGAAATTGATTTTTGCTAGCACTCATTGTTCTGCTCTCTTACAGAAGAATGACTTGAAAAACTTGTCTACATTCATTGTTTCTAATTCACTTTATCCCGTTCTCTCTAAACACACTCTGATGGCTTTATCCTACCCTCAGCCTGCAGCCGCCAAAATTGCTCTGTGAGGTCACCAGGGAATCCATGTTGCTAAATTCAATATAAAATTTTGAGTTATTATTGTACTTGACTGAAGGATTCCATTTCATATAGCCGAACATTTATTTGCTTTAAGAGTTGCTTCACTTGGCTTCCAAACCATCATTCTGTCCTCTTGGATAGTTATGTCAGAAGGCAGTCCTCCTCAGTGTCCTTTGCTGAATCTCTCTAGTCTCCTTGACTTCTTAAGATGGATAATTCTTTTCAGGCTAATTGCTTAAACTTCCACTGTTTTTCTTTCTATGGTTATTCTTCAAATATTATAGAATCTGTGTAAATTATGCTATGGCATGTATGCATATGTCACAATGAATCTTCGTACTAAGTATAATCACAAAGCACTAATAAAAACATAATAAAGAAAAGGGAAAAAAGGAATATAAACTCCCTCTAGGGACCACAGATTATATAAATTTTCTTGCTTTTATTTTAAAATTTGTTTTCAGGATTAATATGTAACATATTGCTTAAACTATATTTTGAGTGAAAGTGGGTCCTAAAAGTAAGCAATTTAAAAATATATATTGATTGATATATAAAAAATGTTTTATTATACAGGTAGACATATAAAAGTGTTCTATCAAGAACTATTTTCAAAAATAAAATTGTTGCCAGGTGCAGTGGTGCTTACCTGTAATCCCAGTGACCTGGGAGGCTGAGGCAGGAGGATCTTGAGTTCAAAGTAAGCCTCAACAACTTAACAAGGGCTTAAGCAACTCAGCAAGACCCTGTCTCTAATAAAATATAAAAAAGGGCTGAGGATATGGCTCAGTGGTTAAGTGCCCCTGGATTCAATTTCCAGTACCAAAAATAAGTAAAATAAAATAAAATAGTTCCTTTAAAAGTGGAAATAATCCAAATTTGTACATGATTAATTTATATAAAATAACAATATAATTATGCCTGATAATTATTAATATGTTTCAATAAGTTTCTTAGTCATATCTGTGTATAATATCAAGCTCTCAGTAATTTTATGATACATTTTGTAACATAATCTTATTATTTTCAATGTTTTCATAAAATTTCCTAAAGAGATCTTCAAAGTTGCACTTCATGGTTAGAATGTTTAAAATATTTCTCTCTTTATTTGATCTTAAATTTCAAGATTCATATTAAAAGAAATAATAAATATTTGCAGCCAAATGCATTATAATAAATCTCCACAATGATGATAATCTAACAATATATGGAAAAGTCTGTATCTTTGTGGATGTTATTGAACCAGTGAATTTGATAACCTTGAAGGTGCTCTACTTCAGATGTTTCCTTTCATTAAGCCAGCTTAATATTTTTCTTTTTTCTGTGACTCATATACAGGATCTTAGTGGCTAAAGTTTTTTTTTATTATTACCTATGACACTTTTTATACTTTTAAATTATGCCATTGCTTTTTACCATATTGATTATTTCTCTGTAGCATTTACTATTTGGTATCATCTTTCCTATCACACTCACCTTCCTTCAAGAAACTCTTCATTTTGGTTAGATGTTGTCTTAGTGCCCTCATGCTACTATAACAAAATACTGGAGACTGGTAATTTATAAGCAATGGAAACTTATCTCTTACTGTTCTTGAGGCTGTAAAGTCCACGATCACAGAGCAAGCAGTTGCCATGCCTGATGAGGAGTTGTATCATACATGGCATTTTCTTGTCATATCCTCATCCTCACACATTGGGAATGGATGAACACTATGTTCTCACATTGTCAAAGGAGTGGAAGGGCAAAAAGAAATGAATGCTGTTTTCACAGGGAAGAAGAGATGGAAGAGCCAGGCAGCTCCCTGCAGCCTCTTTTTATAATCCTATTCATGAGGACAGAGCTCAACATGACTATATCATTTCCCAAAAGGCCTCACTTCTTAATAGCATCACCTTGGGAAGTTCCAACCTATGAATTTTCCAGGGATACATTTATTTTAACAATAGCAGAAGTCTTTTATATAATTTCTATCAACATTAGACTTCATCTTTCTATTTCTTATGTATTTCATTATAAAACAGAGACTGAATATTTACACATACATATATGCACATATGTATGCATGTCCATATGTAATATAGTTAGTTCTTGCCCAAGTTAAACTCTTTTAATATATTGACTACTACATTCTTCCCTTAGTTTTTGCTAAGGGAAGTTTGTTTGTTTGTTTGTTTTGCCATAAATAATGGATGAACAACTATAAACTTCAGAGAATACCATTCACATGGCTTTCTCAGGTCAGTCATTTCCTATTTGTTAGCTCATAAAATTTGCTTCAAAAACAACAATATCTTCCCCTAGCCAGGTTACCATGCCAGTAAAGTATTTAGCATAGATTTCTAAGGGGAATCCAGGTGCTCAGGTTCATACAACTGAGCCAGCTCTGTGCTTACTTTGTGCCATGTAATGTATGGCTTTTCTGTTATGGCAGGTCTAGCTGACCAATATACTGTGGTATTGAAAAATTATGTTTCTAATATATTTTATAAATCTTTCATTGATAGCTTTTCTGCAATATAATACAAAACTACCCACAGAGGAATTATAAGCAGAAATTGACATGCCATGGTTATTTGCCTCACTCTGTGCTTTTATGCTCATCTAGCCTACATGGCAACTAACTAGGTGAACTAAGCACATTTCCAGGCTGTTTGCAGTAATTGACCAAAGTCCTCCTGTTGCTCTTCCTTCACTGCTTTTCCCTGAACCTGGTATTTGCTTTTTTTCCCCCTCTGTTTAGGCTTCATTCTAGTCTTTGATCTCCAAAAGGAATTCACAAGTTTGGACTCTTGGCATTCTACATTTTTTTTTT